>JAWWES010000006.1:2964759-3052933 GCA_035583135.1 Lophotriccus pileatus
AAGACCTGCACAGTGGAAAAAAAAGAAAAAAAAAAAAGAAAAAAAGGAAAAAAAAAAAAAAGAAGTTTGTAAACACAAGTTGTAAATCACAGCCATACGACGTGGCTGGGCTCTCTCGTCAACTGCAATCATTAGAGAATTATTTTTCTGAGTGCAAAATTAGTAACTAATCAAAGACACAAATCACTGCTTTAGGAAGAATTAACCTTTTCTTTCAAAGCTCAGGGCAGTATCCAGGGACCCCAGGTATTTTGTTCTGCCTCCTCCTCTCATGTTGCCAGAACATCCTGAAGGAGAGACTGAAATAGCGGCTGAATAACTGGGGGTGGGCTCTGCACCCCAGCTGCTCCGATAAGGCTCTGGACAGAGGAGATCCATGCACCCAGTCCTAGCAGCTTGCAACCTAATTTTGCTCTCAGGGATGGTGGGTTAAACCATTTCTGTGCAAACTAGCAGTGAAATCTGGCTTTCCATCAGTGAGTTAAGCTGTGCAATGCACGCTTTGAACCTTGTGCAACGCACACTTTGAACAACAGAAGAGGAGGAGGAAAACCTCCACATTCCTAAAACATATGCTTGTTTCGTCTCCAGCTGACAAGGTTGTGAGGCCAGGATAGAAGTTTGACCAGTATCACCAAGAGGCACTGCAGCAGCATCTCGCAGAGCTGCTTGTTTCTGCTGCCTCTGGGTACCCACCAGTGCAGCTCTTAGGAGACCTCTTGGACTGCCTGCTTAGTGAAGCCATAGGAGAGCACACACTCACACTGATTAAAAATAACACATTATTAGAGTAAATTATTTTTAAATCCATACATGCCCAGTTATTTCTAAATCATCCCTCCACCGTGACCTGCAAATGCAACGGACTGTTTTCTTGGTAAGAGATAAAGTATATTTACTTCAAGGTGTACAAAAAACCCCCTCCAATGACTCAAGATCAAATCAGCCAAGAAAATGTACAGCATTACTACAATAAACATGTTTCTGCGATATTTAATAATTGAAATTTGGAACAAATTTGTAGAGACTGGCCAAGATGGTCTCTCCATCCTCGTGCTTTACGTCTCTTTGTCTATTGTTCTTTTTAATACATTGCATCTGTAAAAAAAATTGCAACCTACTTTATACAATTACTGCACTAAAGTCCCAAGCAATCTATCAAGTTGTCATACATTTTCTTCACATTAAACCTTTTTAAAATCTTTCTTTTCTTGTACATTCCAAGAAAACACAGAAGAAAATTTACTTGGCCCAAAACAAGGCACAGTGAAACATGTTATTCATCAAATCTGGTAACAAGAGGAGTTTATGATACTGTGTCAGGAGAAGAAATAATCCCCAAAATGGTGTTAAAAGTTTTGGAAGCTTTGTAAATCAACAAAATTCAGAGCATAGATAAACCTGCACCGGCTTTGGAAAAATTCCCTCTGAACAGGTTCTTCCTATGGAGGTTTGGTGAACTCTCTTTTTTGCAGCACTTGAAGCCACACCTGAGACATAGATCTGAGGTTGCTGGAGGCCTGTGTCCCCTGAGGGAGGGACAATGACATGGCCAGGGCTCATGGGGTGGCTGGACACGGGGCTGGTTCATGGAAAAGCGCGGCATTACCAAAGACTATTTATTATTAAGGAAAATGCTTTCATCTGTTGATGGCACCCAGAAACAATGAGCAGGAACATGAAGCAACGGGTGGGTGAGAGGGAAGGCAAAGGGAAACCGGGAATTATTTCAGCTGGAAACTGGATGAAATACCGGGAGGAAGGGGATTATTTTGCCCAGTAGTTTAAAAACTTTATATGCTTTAGTTTGCAGTATTTGAGTGACCATCTCTAGAGCAGTGTGCGGAAATACGAAGCTATTGTCTTAATTTCCACCAGCCCTCGATAGCTGAGATCCCTGATAAGAGGTGTGATAAAGCTTTGCTGAGGATTAGAAGATAAGGATCCCTCTCCTGTGAACTACAGGGAAAAATGTTATCACCATCTTTCTCCATCCCTCTTTCCTTCATTGCCTCCTCCAAAAGAGGAGTACTTGTATCCCCTGGGAGCTCCAGCAACTCCCAGATTCCACGTCTGGGCACCCATCACTGGGTGCCACCACCTTCAGGACTGTAATATGATATAAAATAAAGGCAAAATGTCAAGTGCTTTGCCTCACGTGGTTTCAAACTGTCGAAACCTCAGTCCCCAAACCCAGCTCACGTTGCCGGTCCCACTTCTTGCAGAACAAAGAAATCAGTTTAGGTTCCAGGAAATTCTATGTGTTACTGTAACTAATTCAAGTCCAACTGCATTTGTGGTTTTGTCGGGTCTTTAGGACGATCCCGTGCCCATTCCCAATGTAGGAAAAACCAGTGTGCTTAATTATCTTCTTTAATAATTCCATGGTATGTGATTTATTAAACAAGCTCGTTATTTGTAAACAAAATCAGAGGCACAAATGTGCGGCGATAGTTGCACTTCCTGGCGAAATAAGAGGCAGACAAAGAGCCCTAATGATGCACCAAAAATGCTCACCAAAAGTGTACTCTTTAAAAAGATCACCAATTTAATGCTTTTTGTATTTCATTTATCAGCCATGTAGTCATCATTCCCCTCCCTACCACCATCTGTACACACTTTCCCAATAGACCATCACAGCTGTCCCGTTTCTCACACAAACAGTACCTTTTATATGCTTCCCAACTGTTTTTAATAACTGTTCTGTGCACAGCACTGTACTTCCTTTGTTTTCTTTTTTTTCCCCCTTTTTTTTAAATATGAAAAAGAGATATAAGCCAAGCAAACAGGTCATAGCTGCAATCGGTGTAGGAAGGCAATTAAAATGTTAAAAGCCTCCATGGCCACTGACCCATCCTCAAGCAGCACCAACGGCCCCAGCACGAGCTGGAAAGTTCCCCGGAGAAGTTGCTAAGGTAGGCGAAGCTTGTTCAAAAAAATGATGTACATGAGAAAGACTGTCTGAGAAATCCTTCATCTTTTTTAATGAGGAAATATTATTAATATTAAATACTTGCTTCTGCAACCAGAGAAAGTTTTTTGAGGCTTTCAAGGTCCATTTATCAGCTCCAAGGTAGCACTGCCCTGTATTTTGGAACTGTGTGGACAGAAACATCCCGTTTTCTTTTCAAACTCTGACTCGTTTCACTCTTTCTAAATGTCTTGTGTGCCCTTACTTTGCATTGTGGGCACTCGTGCCTTCTCTTTGCCCACCCCTGCACCGACAGCGACACTGCCAGAACTATGAGTCGGACTGGACCGGCACAAAGTCAGGATGAAGGCACTGTGCAGCCAAGGATAACTCAGCCCCAGGCCCCGGGCAAACAAAGCTGCTTCCAGAGGTCAAAAGCAGAGAGAAATTCAGTCAGGAACGGGGTCCACTCACAGTTCCTATCATGATTTTTACCTCCAGCTTTTTTACCAACAAGGAAATAATGTCCATGTTTAAAAGCGTGCATAGAACACACTATTTTGCCTATAAATCACACTCATGTATCCACATTAGAAAGAACAGACAACTTGAAGATGCACTTCCAAGATGTAAGAGTGCATTCCCAAACAACACTAAGCTCCGTGGTTGGATGTTTGTAAATGCATCTACCTGGGAAGAACCTAAATGAGAGTTGTTGAAGCTGATGTCCTTCTCTAAGGGAAAAAGAAGGTCTTGACCACAAAAATCCCCCTGCTTAACTGACTGCTAAGTGTTTTTCCCAGCTTTTCCAGCAATACCCAACCTCTGCCTGCAAAGTTTCAGCTGCTACTAAGGCTGATGCTCCCCCAACCAGACAAGCTTTTAAATAAAATTATGTGGGATTTACTTTTCAGCTATGTGACAACTAATTTTTACCCTTTAACACAAAACCAAACATAAGTAGATTTGTTGGTTATTTTTAATGAAGTCCTTGTGGGGTCGGGAAAAGTACTCATCATCACACAATAAAAGCATTGCAGTGGCTATCCTCCCTAAAAGCATCCCAACAATAGCTGGGCTTTAGAAAAGCATCCCGCTACAAAGAATTCATTCTTCTGATTTACTTGAAACTACTTCGCCTTACCAAAAAAAAAAATCCAAACCAACTAACTAACCAAAAAAACCAAACAAACCAAATCAAAACCAAAACAAAATAAAACAAAATAAAAAAAAAAAACTAGAAAAAATCAAAAAAATCAAAACAAAAATACAAAATAAACAAAGAAAAACACACACACATGCACACAAAAACAACATACAAAACCAAACCAAAACCAACCAAACAAAAAAAACAACCTGGATTAAATTTAAATTTTACTCTAAGTTTCCAGCATCACTCGGGGATTTGGCCATTTTCTTTCATATCAAATTAAAACCTTATTAGGTAAAAAGATCAGACAAATAACAAAAGCAAATAACCTTAGGATGAAATTTGATTAACAATGTATTTCTGCTTTAAAATCTCCAGTAAGGGTTCATTTCGAAAATAAACATAGTAACTATCTAACCTGCCTTTTGATACCTTTACAGGGGTGCATCCCTGTTCTTTCAGTGCATTACAAGTTATTTTAAACACCAAAACCGTGATTTAACCAGGTGCGATGTTTATTACAAAGCTCACACAGCCCATTATCTCTCTCTCACACACCAGACTAAATCAGTAAATGTGGAAAAACATGTGAATGAAGCTGTCCCAACACTTCGCATTTAGTTCTTCATCTCTTGTTTCTGTGAAAGGCTTTGGCAGACTATGCACTTGCCCCAAAAACTTTCCCCTTGCCAGAAGCTCTGGTTTAGGACTAATCTGAGCTGCATGGAGATGCCTTGCTATGAAATACTCCTCATGAGTTTATTAATGCATTTTATACCTAGCAATGATCCCACGTGGTGGGTTTCCCAGAGCATTCCTGCTCTCCCATCATGTGCTGCTTAGAATCCTGGAATCATTTAGGTTAGAAAAGACCTTTAAGATCACTGAATCCAACCGTACTGAACATGGTATGACAGAGGCTGGGATCAGCAGGAAAGGATGGTGCAGAGTAGGTTTAGATTTTGTTTAGATATTGATGTTATGGGCACCTTATGGATGTGATAAATGGATGAAACCAAGAAGGAGGAACAACACTGGCTACACATCTGTGACTAGGGATCAGGGCCATGGTGGCAGGTCCAGAGGACGTGCTGTTACCCGCAGCTCTCACGGGTGATGCCGCGCTGGTTTAATGCCCGTGGAAGGTGTGTTCCATCCCTGTAGGCACCTCTGTTGTCACAATCCCTGAGTCACCACGGCTCAGGCAGCACAAACTCTCTAGTGCCACCATTCAGCTCCCCACAGTGTCAATGAGAGTCAGGGAGGGACACAACCTTCCCATGCACCAGGTAACTGAGAGGGGCAGGAGAAATCCACCAACTGGTCCCCCCAGGTAACACCAGGGCCTTCCCACTGCACCCCAAGGGTGTCCTGCTGGAGGAGACTGCAGGGGTACACCCTCCTGTGATGCTTTTAAACCACCTTTTTACATCATCAAAAAATCCAGGGCACCAGCGAGTTTTCCCTCATCAACCAAACAGCCACCAGGTACCACGTTCACATGACCCTATCCAGCACAGCCAGCTCACCTGGGGAAATAACCCTACTCTGGACACCCACCAACCCCATGATAATTTTGTGCTTCACTACACATATATCTCACCCCAAAACATGAACATGCTGAAACATCCAATCATGTTCTGGCACGCATGCCAAAAAAAAAAGCCCATGGCAACAAAGACGACAGCTTGCCAATGGCAGCTGCTGCACGCACACACAAAATTAAACTATATTCTTCTGGAAAAGGATATTATTATGGCGTTTGTTTCCCCTCACCCTCACCCATTCCCTCCCAAAATAAAGGGGGAAATATCAACACATCTCAAACATTAGGAGAGATGGATTAAAAAAAAAAAAGAGACAGAGGGATGGGATGGAGAACAGAGGGTTTAACAGGAGATCCAACTGGAACTGGGGCTGGCTGCATGGAGCCACCCTGAAATACTGCCTCACCTACAGGAGTTGTATGGCACATGCAAGAGAATATATTTTGGGAGGCCTGAGGATGTTGAATTGCATCAAGTTTGGTGAAGCCATCCGTCAGATACAACACAAATCTGCAAACACGCACTTCTATACAATAAAAAGCATCTGATGACACCCATCCCCACTTCCTTCCCCTGGTGTGGACCTGCCGGATGCCTCCCATGCTGCAATGCAATGCACGAGAGAGCCTTCTCCTCACTTGTGAAGATAAATGTCATATCAGACCTCTGACATCATGTATTCTCCAAGTAATTATTTTTGATATCATAAGAGTTGTACAGGGTGCACAATAAAATTAAAAAGTAGAAAGCAAGGTTAATAAGATTATCGTGTTGGTATAATAGGTAATGCATTTTGCAGTATATCCTTAAATCTGCCCTCTCCAAGCATAATTAAATAACTGTGATTTATATTTTAAAGGAACGCAGACATGCCATGTATCCTCCTACCCACATATGCTAATTGCTTTCAGCCCCTAAAAATCACACAGTTGTTTGCAGCTTTTTAATCCTCATGTGTAAATAACCCGACTCAGGTCCAAGTTATGAACAATGAAATCCAGGAAACTTTCAGAAGAGCATGTCATTAAACCCATCTTGATTTTATCTCGCTGATCTAATGGCACTGATGTGCACCAAAGCCCACGGGAAGGAGGAACAGTTCCCCGGGGCCCTTCATGCCGGCCCCAGAGCCAAAGTGCCGTCTGGGCCATGACACCGGGATAGCACTCGGACTGGGAAGGTGGATACTAAGGACCTAGAGGAGAGACCGAGACCCCCTTAGGAGGAGCTGACGGATGTATAAGCTCAGGACACCCCTCCTGGGCCTCACTGTGGGTCTGGGTGCACCGCAGTGGCACAGGGACCGTGGGCAACACAAACCAACCCGCTTCGCTCTAGGCCAAACTCAACCGCGTCGCTCTCCATTTTGACTCGCGCATGAGAGCCTGGCACACAAAATGGAGGCCCTCATGTATTTTACAGGCAGCGGCTCAAATCCAGCCCAAATCCATGCTCTACAGGGCCACATCCTCCTCCTGCGTGCCGAGCTGTGATGGTGCTACACACCAGGCTGAGCTCAGGTGCCACCCCTGGGGTGGGAACGTGGGGTGATGGTAGCTAGAAACACTTACAAAATAATACATAAATACACTGCTCTCTCTTTAAAATTACACTGTGATGAGAGGATTGCTCAGGCACTGCCCTTGCAATTGGGGATAAAACACTGCAACCCCTTGCTAGGATAAAACTGCCCCACACATCTGAGGCACCATGACCCATGCGCTGATCCCAGCCAGGGTTTTTGGTGGCTCCCATAACATCGGCAATAATTAACAACACCATAGATGTGGCTACACCACATGAATGGGAAAACCAAAATGATTAAAATGATTTTTAGTCCACCAACAACCCTTATCTACCAAAAGCCCTCACTGGCATACGGAAACCTCCAGGTCGGCTGCTGTTAGGAGGCTAAAATAATTTCCCCTGAATTTACAGCCTGTAATTTAATCATCAGCTCCAGCCCTTGTCTGCGCGGAAGGGAGCGGGGCAGAGCCAGATCCATGGCTCCCAGTGAGGATACCCCAAAGCCATTCTGCCGGGGACAGTCCCCAACACCCAGAGGGTTCCACTCCGGGAGACGTGTAGAAAAGCACAGGCTTTTAGGGAGGGGCTGAGGGTTTTTGGAGCAGCAGGATGGGGTTTGTTTGCTGGTTGTAAAAACCTCGCCACTGCCTGAGCCAGAAGCATCAGGGGGAGGAGGAGGAGAAGCTGTGAAGAAGCTCAAGGCACGGAAAGCAAGGGATGCCCTTTCCTTTACATCCGAATGGGGAGAAAATACATAATTGTAATAATAAATAGCGGGTTTTATGAACAATTAGGATTCCACTGTCTCTTTGAAGGGTTTGAAAAGCTGACACGATGTTTTGGGTTCTCCGGATTCAGCTTTGAGGCCTCAACCAAGAGAAACATTCAGCCCCGCTGTGTACAGCAGTGACCACAACAAAGATTGTGGTTTCTCCCACACTCGCCTTAAATAGATCTAAATTAATGCTATTCATCATTGGGTGGAAAAGAAGGGAAATATAAAAGTGCAGTCACTTGTAGAAAAGCCAGCAGTGTTGGGCAACTTTCTTACCACTCACAGGCTTCTCCTGCCTCTGCACCTCGAAGCCGGGAGGTATGGAAATAACACACCCTTATACCGGCCAAACCCATCACCTGGAAAACATCCTGAGCATACAAAATACGCCTTTATCCCGTGTTTATTTGTTGTTGCTGTTGTTGTTGTTGGAGAAAGGGAAAAGCTAAACCACATGACTGAACTCCTGCCAGAGGTTCATGATAGAGCAGACTGTCCCAAGTGCCGCACCAGTTAGTATCTGAATTATCACGGATACTCACCGGCTCAGTTACAACTGCACAAGGACAGCAGTTGTCCCACCTAAATCCTTCTTCTGTCAGCTATCATCCTGCTTGTGGCTGCAGCAAGCAGCCGGTCCCACTCCCCAAAGCGGAGAGCATCCATACATGAAGATATCTCTCCTGCCATGCGGGGTGTGTAGGTCGCTGTGTCTCATGCTTGTCCGCAATAGGTGGGTGCATGAAATTTGGGGTGTTGATGTGCTGTAGCTGCCCTCTCCTTACCTCTCCCAACTGAGATACAGACTCAGGCTCCCACCGATTTTTTTATGGGTACTGCTTGTAACGCTAAAGCAACATAAAATCTGCCTTCTCCTGTTACTCCTTGAGGGCAGAAATACTGCGAGATGCCTTAGTTTCACTTTTTTTTTCTTTAAAACTACAGATGCCTCACTGTGGCAAAAAATAATGGAGTAGAAAAACAACCCTATGAGTCCCAAAACATCAAAATCTCAGCTGAACATTGATCTGCTCAGGTTGCCCTGGGCGTGCTCAGGGAGCCCTGTGCAGGCAACATGTGTGAGATATCTTCTGCAAAGCTGGCTGAGTGGTCTTTTGGTAAGAGTAACTGCAATCTGCCTGTAGAACAAAACTTTAAGGACTATTTTGGATATACACCGGAACAGCCACAGGCTGGAAGTAGGTTTTCCAAAGCATTATAGGTGGAGGGAATGTCACGGATGCTTTAAAACTCTTCAGATACGCGTAAAAATGACATGAACGTTACTTATTATCTCCACAGAATAAACACCATTTGAAATGTGCCCCTTTTTAACTACCATTATGAGCTGTCTAAAGAGCATTTTGGTTGAAACTTGGGAGGAAAGGAGAGGGGAAAAAAAAAAGCCCACTGATCTTACACCTGCTCTTTAGCAGTGGGAAGTAGGTTCTCAATCTGTTAACATGACCATCTGGCCAATCTGCATATCACGGCTATCTGGATTACCCGTACGATGGAATGACAATAACCTAGCCAAAACAAAAGTAAAACGCATCAAAAACTAACAGTAGCGCAAGCCCTTTTGATTTTAAATTAAATAATAAATGTGGTATCAGAGCAAAGCGAGAAAGTCAGCTAAATAATTAAAAATGAGCCTTCGCTGCGGCATAATTAAGTAAACAATATGGTGTGTGTTTTCTGTATGAGCCAGTAATAGTTTCCACCACGGAACACTCCACTTTTGCAGAGCAGCGATCGGGAGTTCAAGGCGCTGCGACAGCTCTTTCAGTGACGTACGGTATTGTCAGGACACCTCTGCCATCCCTGCGACACGCCGGGCCGGCTGCGGCTATTAACAGGATTAATGCAGCAACAATCAATACCAATTGTACTAAAAGATTACAGCGCAAAGCCTTAGATACCTTTTGGACCCCCCAGTATCTCCACGGGTTTATGGGCTATCTGCAGGCACTTTCTGCCTTAACCCATCTTTGGGTTATTCCCATCAACGCCTCTTTGTGGTGGTCCAAGTAGAAATATTTTAAATCTGCTGATGGTCTGCCTAAAGTTCAAGGTCATGTGCTCTATACCACTGCCCAGCAATTAGACACAGAGCATATTTAGAGGTTAAATAAATTTTCAATCGCAGAAATAAGGCTGAGTTCTTGCATCTTCGCTGGCTTCTAGTCTAAACACAAACGGAAAAATGAGCTCACGTAAATAAAGCCCCAGCCCCAGATTTTTCTTAAATTTGGGATTTTTAAATGTCCTTCTGAAAGATTAAAAGATTTTCTCTGCCACAAATACCTCATGAGCTTAATTCTCGCCCGAAGCGTGTAACGATGGCTGGCCAAAAAAATAAACCAGGCATTGCAGCATCGCCTCCTGGCCCACCATCCAGCTTTGGACACTAGAGAAGGCTCTAAAAACTGTGACCTCTCACAAAATTTAACTACTTCTATTGCGAATCTATTCTCCAATCTGATCACATTAGCAGAAGGAACTCCAAAGCAGTAAAAAACTCCAGAAAGTTCTCGGTTGAGTGCCTACTAATGAACAAAGGTTAACTTTATCTAAAAGGTCAAATGCCTGGTGGCTAAGGTTGTGACCTTAACAACTTAAATTGTGACCTTGCCACGTGCCTAGTATATTGTAGATTCTGATACAGATCATCTGGTAAAGGACCGGTCATAAATTAGCTTTACTGTTCGACTCCCACAAAGAAAACGGTTTGCCACAATGGTTTCCAACTTGTCATTTGATACAAGCACAGAATAAGTGAAAACTAAAAAGCGAACCCAAGTTCAGGGTATGAAAATGCTGCCTGCTTTTAGTTAAGCAGATTAGAAACTGCAATGTGAGAGCAATACTCTAGATTTCAATACATTTTTTGGTCAACCTCTAATTCACAAAACACCAATCTTCCTTTTTTTTTTTTTAATTTTTTTTTTTCCTTTTAATGAAAATGACATGTAGTTTGCCTATTTGCATATTTTTGTTTTCTCTTTCTAGCCAGTTCTTAAAGAGAATAATTGATTTCAGTAGCTTTGTAAGAAGCACTATTTAAATCTGTGCACATGTGTTCCCTTACAGATGATAGTGCCTACTGAAGAAAAAGCGTGGATTCAAAGCAATAATTATCCTACATGTTTAGAAGGAAAGGGACATCTTGCAGCCGAAGTCATCTCGAATAAGGGCATCTTGGAAAAGAATACTCTCTGCCCAAAAAAGAAGACTAAAAGTGGGGGACGGGGGGGGGGGGGGGGAACCACAAGAAAAAGAGAAGCGAGCACTATGGGTGAAAAGGTCACAATGGTTTTGGCACGTATCTTCAAGCACGTTTCGGAGTCTGTGCCTCCTGCCAATACTGGCAACTTCTCAAAACTTTTAAGGAGGTAAAAACATTGTTTAGTGTTTACAAATCTTCTGTACTATAGCAGATGCTTGTCAAATCCGCTATACGTAAGTTGACCAGCCTACCTAATATTTGCACTGGTGACTTCCTCCGTATAAATATGAGGTCCATACATTTAGGGAGCGAAGTCTGATGGAGTTGGAGACAAAGGACCCTTAATATTTTTTTCTTTTGTAATTTTCCTGTTGCGCACCCGGCACAAGCTGCCATTACTGCGGGTCTGCGGGAACCAATGGCTGTCAACTTGGCCAATGTTCAGGTGTAACAAAGACTGCTGGGATACATCGGAGGGGGGAAAAAACGGGAAAAAAGGGGGGGAAAAAGCGGTAGCCTACACGCAAGGTTTTTGGTACACCTCTGTGAAGCGATCTGGACGGCGACCGCTCTGTGCTACCTCCCAAAAATCATTTTGTCCCCCTCCCCGCTGAGGTTTAGCAGGAATGCGCCACCACACGCTACAGCATTAAGAGCACAATGCGATGCGTGCAATCAGCAAACAACGGCCAAACCCACGAAGTGGTGCGCTTCGCACGAGCGCATTACTGCTCACACAAATCCACAAATCTAACCCCAAAAAGCCAAGCCGGGGCCTCGTGCTAAGTTTCTGTGGCAAACGTAGTCCAAAGGACAATCAGTGCGATTGCTGCCTGTTGACGATGAAGGCAGAAATAAATAAGAGTTCGCTATCAAGGCTACTGTTTGCCACCAGCGTGCTGATAAGATGGGATATCCCTAATCACAATATTGAACTTTTATAACGTCTATTGCCCGACTGTTATAATATGGAGACGATCCTTTAAGATCCCTGAAATACCTCCATGCCGGGGTTTGGTTCTTTTCTCCCCATCCTACATTTTTATGACCCTACAAGCAGGCTAAGCCAAGACTGTTGGTTTCTATGAACAACTTGTGCGCTCCACGGAGGGCTGCTTGGGAAACACAATACGGACCAGTATTTACCAGCACCATGCTAAACATAAATCTAAATGATAAAAACCTGTGTGTTGTGGAGCGTAAATAGCAGTTTTAGCTGGGGATATCAAAGCACTTTAAATGCATCACCCCACTTTGATATGCAGAAGAGGAAACTAAGGTAGACAAAAGGGATGCAAGTCCATGGTCTCCTCAGGGTTGGTGATGGAACGGGAAGTGACCTGAAATGCCCCAGTCCCAACCTCCCTTCAGTTAGCCATTAATCCATAATCCTTCCTTCACCATGGCCATAATAAATTGCAGAGTAAATAAATAATTTTCCCCAATATTTGCCTACTTTCCCTTTGCCATAAACGAGCAATAGGATTTACTACCTCGCACCGAAGTATAAAGCAAATGTTGCAGCTTATCTGTAGGAAATACCATGAGGATACTCGAAAGTTATTTCCAAACAGGGATCATATCTGTAAAATCCCAGTGGTGACACTGCCTATCACAACAACCATGGCAGGGACTCAGCACAGAAGAACTTTGGGGGAGCCAAAACTTTCTGCAAGACCCTCCGAAAGAAGTTGGCATGGGAAGTGCAAAGCTCCCAGGGCTGTTATTCACTCAGTTTCCTTACCAATAAATATTTACGTTTCTACTAATATGATTCCTCTGCCCTCTGCTCCTCTTTTTTTCCAGCCTATCCAGCCCCTCAACTCACAAATCAGGATATGCAGGGTGGCCTAAGCACCCCGTACATGAAACTCGGGGCCTTGCACTTCACACACACACATATTTCTGCACTATAATCACTCAGGAGAACTACAATAGCATATTATTTTATCCAGTCAACAAACTACACATCCTCTGGGCACACCGAGTCATGCCGCGGGCAGAGTGTACTTTGTGCTGGAGTCAGGGATCCCAAGATTTTCATCACACACAAAAACATCTCAGCCCTCCCCCAGAAAGCACAATATTATCAATTCAGAAATTATTTTCAAGACCTGCTTAGCTTCTAGATATATAAACTGTGATATTTCGGGGGGAGGTTAAGTGTCTTCTTTTCCCCCTAGGACTACCCAGATGTTTGTTTCGTGCCTGCTCCAACCTGATGACTAGGTTTGCTATCAAGGGACTGTCTTCTGCTTTCCCTCCAAGCCAAATCCTGTGGAATTTATGCTCCTCATATCATCCCCATGGGGTGAGGATACCCGGTACTCCTGACCACAGGCCTCAGGCATCTCTAGCCCTCTTGGACTATTTTATGCATAACATATACAAATTTCATTTAAAAAAGAAAAATCAATTAAAATCTGTTTTCCCCCAAAATCAGCATAAAGGAAGCCGCGTCTGGCTGTGAGCCCTTCTAGAACAACACTTAGGATAACACCTGTGAAAGATGCCTAAAATGCTGTTAACCGTGGGAAAACAAGAGCCACTTTTATGTGGCTGTACCTTAAAAATCCATGGGGAAAAAAAAAAAAATAAAAGGGAGGGGGAAAGTTTTGGCACCCTCCTCACCACCCCGGGAGAGCGATAACCAGCACCCCCTGCTCCCTCCCCAGCCCATGCAGCCGCCGCCGGGGCACAGCACCCGGCACGGAGATAACCGAAAAGTTGGAGAAGGTGGTATAGAAAGGCACTTACCTGCTGCGTGCACAAAGTATGCCAAATATAAATCGAGTTCCTTAACAGAAACTCCTATATGGTGGGGCTGTACGCACAGCCCGGGGTTAGAGCACTGTGGGGACTTTACAAGGCGCTCGCCATCAGTACTTTCGAGCGGAATACCTTTAAATAAAATCACCATAACAAGGTCCAACCTCCAGACCTTATCTGCCTGGCGAAGGCAGTCAATTCTTCTCATCTTGCCCTTCTGGTCTGGATTGGAAAGAACGCAACACGGAGGCTTTTTTCCTGTGACTGTGAGAACAAAATCCTCCCGAAATTCAGGCCTGATATCTTTCCGGAGCTTTGCCAGAAGTCTGGATGCCCATTTTTGCTTTACCTCAGGTTTTTCACTTAGCAGTTCGTCCTTCACGGCTCTCTCTTCCTCTTTTGACATGCGTTTTTCATGTTTTTTGAAGTATTTTCTTTTTCGGGCTTGCAGGTTGAACCACGTGTACGCAAACGCTCGGACGTGAGGCAGAAGTGCTTCGATGAAGGGATGAAATTCATCCTGAAAAAAGTTACAGAGAAGGGTCGATGTCACCGAAACCATCAAGAAAGAGCCTCCAGAACTGGGGCTTTCGTGGGATGGTGAGAATTAGGAGGGTGCTTATAAATTTTAAGGGCTGTGGGATCATAAGCCTCACTGACAGACCCCGAACCCCCCACTGCTGCATCCCCGCTTCCCCTTGTGCCGACCCAAAACCTCCACTCCCGCCCCCAAAAACAGCGTCCAACTTCAACCAAGTGCCCAGACGTAGATGGAGCAACACTGAGGTCCCCTTTTCCCAATCCCCAAATTTCTAAAAAATGAAAAAGTTAGAATGAGTTAAAAGCTAAAAACACGGCTTCAAGTCCACTTGCAGAGCGCGTATCTCCCTTTGCTCTCTCCCTGACCCCACTGCTTGCGGTGTAGCCAGCATTTGCCCGCCAATTTGGCAAATCCTAAACATTTGGATGCCAATCAATGTTTGTATGGGGAAGTCTAAAGTATAGTAAAACTTTCCCTAAGATATATTTGGAAATAGCAGCCGGCAGTATAGTAAAATGCCACTATAGCTGTATATACAATTACAATGAACAGTGGTTTTCACTCTGGTTCCTGAAATGGTGAAGGGAGTAGAAAGTACCACAGTCGATTTATCCTGCGGGCGCAACAATAACACTAAAATCCTAGAAAAAGTAAGTCATGCAATTTTATTTTTTTTTTTAAGTTTTGCATATATTTAGTCAAAAATTAAAAAAAAAAACAAAAAAAAAACCAAAAAACCAATAACTTGACATTTGGGCATATTACGGAAAGTCAAACTCTGAGCCTTCCTATAAAATAAAATAAAGAAATAACAGGAAAAATTTAAAATTGTAGTAACAGAAAACTGTAGCACCATTTGTGCAAATATGCAAAGAATTACTAATTGTGTCAGATATTTTCAGATATTTAAAAAGAAATGCCCTACTTGGAAAGTTAGTTTGGCCATCCGGAGACACTGCTTGCTTTGTGTAACGAGGAGTTAAAGATCACCCCTCTCCCTTGGCACAAAAATAATCATGATTAAAATTATGCTGACGATAAAAAAAAGTGAGAAAGACCCCTTGATTTTGGTTTTTTAAAAAAATTATATATATATATATATTCTCAGAAAGTAGTAGATAAATCAGATTAAGAGACCAAAACATATTATAATATACTGTGGCCACGCTTCTTGTTTTTTCTTTGAATAAATGAATGACTGAACTCCAGGCTGCAAATAAAAATGTATCCAGTCTGTGGGGCCTGATCCAGTGCTGTGGGCTAGGGACGTCCCTGCTTCCAGTTCCTCCTTTTCTCAGGATTGGGCCCTCCAGGAGTAACAAATAAAGTAATTTGTGCAAAGTTTTCCCCAGCATGGGAAAAGCCACCCGCTGCCTACTTCTGCAAGAAAACATTGGGGATTTTTCAGATTAACTAACTTTTTTTTTTTTTTTTAATTATCCCATGGAGTACATTTCCTACCCAAATCATTGCAGGTTGCGCAAATATTGTTATTAAAACAGACATCCTACTTCCTTTCAACACTTTATTTTAATTTGCATTTTCTTTTCAGAAATTATGAAAATTTGAGAAATCAATAGCAAAAATATCTCCCAGCAAAATCCTGTCATAATTCAAGACCTTCTGCTGACTTCCCAAAAGCTTTCATTGCACTTAGAATAAGTGGCCCCAGAATTATAGATACTTAAATCCATAGGTAATATGATTGCATTAATTTTTATTTTAAACACATATTGTTAAAAACTTTCCAAACAGCCCAATATATTTCATTAGAGCAAAGCGGCAGTAATCAAAGTACTATGAAGGACTATTAAAATAAAAGCAGGTAAAATAAAATAAATCACCCCAATGATTGGCACATTCCTCTTTTTTTTTTTTATCTCCCTCCTCTATGGGAAAAGATGATAGTTTCAAATTTCAATAAAGTTTAAAAAAAAAAAAATTTGCTGCGAGTTTGCAGTCGGCAGACTCAAAAAGTGAGAGGAGGCACAATCCCAGCACATGAAGCTACTCTCACCCACCAGAAACAGCTCTCACGGGGGGGCAGGGGGCGAAAGAGAAATAAAACATAAAAATTACAGATCTCTACAAGCTATTAAAAATAAAAAAACCTCCTTCCTGATCCCCCCTGTCCTTCTCTTTCCCCACTCAGGGAGAGTCAAGAAAAAAAGGCCTTTTGTCAAGTGGAAGTTTATCTGCGAAGGTACACAGAGCAGAGAGGCTCGACAGCCCCAGAGCGAGCCAGGGCAGCGCTTCCAGCCTTCCCACTTTCCAAACACGTCTTGGTACATCCTGAAATATTTTAACTTTTCTGCTTTAAGCAGCGCTTTGTCCTGCCTGATCTCATGTGCTCGAGACTTTTTTGGCTCAACGCTGGATACTGTCCAAGAGAGAGTTGCTTTAACCTGCGCTAAAGCTGATTTCTCTACGATGTGAACCTGAAAGGGGAGGTAAAAACAACACCCCCAAAAAAAATTAAAAAAAACACACAAAACCACATTAGAAGGAGGAGGGGGTGGAAAAGATGATGTTTTTTGGTGCAAAGTCAGGGTCTGTGGCTGAAGTAAATGAGAAGCACCGCTGCTCGTGTGCGAGGTGTGCACGTCCCTATTAGACTGTAATGTGTCCTTTCAAAATGGTGTATGAGGAGAAAAGGTTAATGACTCATAAACAGACCAACTTTCAAACTGTCTTGGTAAACATGCTGCTCCGGAAAATCGCACCGCTTCAATCTCGGCGGCGAGGTATTAGCAAAGTCCAAGTGGAAATAAAAGCAGCCAGGACTGATCAAACAAAATTGGGCTGGAAGCGGGGACGGAGGAGTGGGGAGCAGTTTCTGCACAATACAGTTTTTTATTTCAGCATTATTACAGCCCCCCAAAACAATCAAAAAGTTTTGGAAATGTGTCAGTGCAAGTCTGCTAACAGATGTACAACTTGTCTGCAGCCTCGCTGCAAAATAGCAGGATTTTAAGGAACTGGTGGAAAAGGCGATGATCTTTCCCTTTCCCCAAGTTAGCTTGAAGGGCAACTTTGAAAGTATCTGATAAAGCTGTTTACTTTCCCCCCTTGGTGCTGGATGGGTCACCTAAAAATAAAAGACACCAGAAAGCTGGGAAAGCAATAATAAAAAGTTGGTTTTTTCTTTATTGCACTGCTCTCCAAAGTTTGAGGATGCAGCTCTTCTGAGAACTGCCTGTTTCTAAGCAGCACCTAAAATTTGGGCCACACAATTCTGTACTGTTATCCCAAAATTCTCTTCTGCTCTTCAAAAAGGTGTTAAAAAAAAAAAAAGGAACTATGATAAAAGAGCCCCAATCCCAGCCCAAAGGCGCCCGCAATAATGTAATCCTGCAAAGGAGGCTTTGAAACAATGTATTTCTGCAGATCTTTTTGAAATTAAGCCAGCTACAGCGACCCTTGCTAATATTTTTACAATCCATTTGCTTGTAAATCTATGAGGAGATGTGCATATGTTCCCCAACTATTTCCTAGCTCCTCAGCAGATATGTAAATGGAACGATGTTTGGATTTTTCCTGACAGATGATACAAAATGCTCGTGCCATTTCGGTTCCAGGGCTTGGATAAATATGCTCAGAACCAGGATTCTGTTTGTTTTCCTTGTCTAACCCACTTTCAAGAGCTTCCCTCTAAATTTGAACCAAAATTTGCCAAAAACAACAAAAAAAAATTTGTTCCAACTTGTATCAATAAAAGGTTCTGAAATGATAAAATAGGAAATTGCTTGCAATGGCTCAGGGCTCGCCCCCTTTTCTATGGAAAAATGAAAGAATCACCTAATTGATCCTTTGGAGGGAAGACTTTGTCAGGAGGCCTCTAATCCTCATATTACTTTTCCAAACGTGCAGCAAGAATGCAAGATTTTCCAAACAGAGTCAAAGCACATGCCAGGCTTTTTGCCCTTTTTTTTTGTTTCGTGGTTTTGGGTTTTTTTGTTTTCCCTTTTTTTTTTTTTTTGGTGTTTTTTTTGTTTTCTTTTTAGTGTGTGTTTGTTTGTTCTTTTTTTTTTAATAAGTTAAAAAAAAAAAAAAAAAAGAGGGGGACACATAACATGACTGGGCCACGAGCAACTACCCCATGGATTTATTTTCTCTCCTTAATGTGCAACTGGGCCTACTGAGCCCAAGGAGCCCCACGTGGAGATGCCAAGCAAGTCGGCGCTGCGGGCCCTGCACGGAGTGCCGGGGGTCTCTCCTGCAGCTGCAGAGCTGACAAAAACCAGGTATTTTTCAAAGTTGAATTAAAGGCACAAACTTTATCCAGGCAGAGTGCAGAGTTGCATCCCAACCTCTGCAAACTCCTTTTGCTCCTCTTTTCCTCCTGCCTTTGAGCAAGTGTACAGTTTGGAGTTTTGTGTCCCCGCCAGCCTGGCATTTCCTCACCAGCACCTCAAAATTTGAAGGAGGCTGGGAAAGAAGAGAGGACCCTGACTGGAGAAGGGGACGAAACTTTTGCAGCTCTTCGGGCTGCCTGGGAAGCTGCCGCCTCTCTCTCTGCAATTCCTCGCCTTTTTCTCGGTGGAAAGAGCCCGGAGAGGCTTTCTCACCGGGAGAAAAAAAATATTCCAATTAAATTAATAAGAATAATGTAGTCAAAATCTCCTGCAGGAGGAAATAATCTGGGGTTTGAGTTCGCCACAAAGCATTTCCTCGTTAAACCATTATATCCTGCTAATTGAAGGGGTGTAATTCAGCGTCCTGCAGCAGAGCGCAGGGAAAAAGGGGGGGCCGGGGGCTCCGCGGCCGCGCAATTGAGGGGGCACCGCGGAGCGACAGCCCCCACCACCACATTCCCCGCGCAGCCCCGTCCCGCCGAGAGCGAGGGGCTCAAAAGTTGCGCCGAGTCCCGCGGGGGCCTCATCCGCGAGCGGGCGGGTGAAGGGGGGGCGGGGGGGGGGAAATACGCGACACACGCGGGACAAGTTTGCGGGTGCCCGTGCGGGGAACCACGCTCACGGGTCCCCAGCCGCGGCGGCCTCCGGGGGTGCGGAGGGCGCTGAACGCGGGGGCGGCTGCACCGCGCCGCACCGCGGGAGCGAGCCCAGGTGCGGGGGACGGTCCCTCTGTCCGCGCCCGGGGCGGCCGGGGGGCGCGGAGCCGGCGGGGCCGCTCCCGCGGAGCCCCGGGCGCGGTGCCGGGGGGTGCGGGCCGCGCCGTGCCCGGGGCGGCGAACGGCGCAGCAGCTCCAGCGTTGCCCCGGGGCCGCGGTGCGGGGCTGTGCGGGGCGCTCCGGCGCGGGCGGCGGCATCGGCGGCATCGATCGCGGATGACCAAGCACGGCGGGGCCGTGCGGGTTGTCCCGCAGCACCGCGCCCGCGCGGCCCCCCCCGTTAATTAAAGCATTAATAAGTAGGCGCCATTAGCCATGTGCCGACACAAATGGCCGTGCGGGAAGGGGGTGGAGGGGGGGGGGGATGCGAGCGAAAGGCAACAAAGTTAGTTTCGGCGAGCGGCGGTGGTGCCCCTTCCCCGGCGCGCACGGCCGCGCACCCCCGCAGCGCCGGCCCCACCGCGCCCCGGCGGCCGCTTACCTGGGTGAGACAGAGCGGAGAATACATGACTGCTGCGGGGGGCTGCGGTTTGGAGGTGTGCGTGTGCGGGGAGAGAGGGAGAGAGAGAGGGGGAGAGAGAGAGAGGGAGAGGGAGAGAGAGGAGGGGAAAAAAGAGAGAGAGAGAGGAGAGGAGGGGGAGCCCCGAGCCTGCTTCTTGCTTTCACATTTCCAACTCTGCCAAACTGCAGCCAGCGCGGAGCCGCTCCATGAGCTGAACTTTAACCCCGCCTCGACTTTCCCGCACTACGCGCTCGGCATGCCTGCCCCGCGCGCCGTTAAAGGCATAGCGCTCCGCTGCGCGCCCCTCCGCCGCCCCCGCTCCGCGCCCCTGCGCTCCGCTCCGCGCCCCTCCGCTCTGCGCCGCGCACCGCCCGCCCCGCGCCCCGCGCCGCCCGCCCGCGGGGGCGGGGAGGGGCGGGGAGGGGGCTGCGGCGCCGCCGCCTCCCTCCGCCCCGCCGCCCCGCAGCGCGGCCAGCCGCGGAGCACAGAGCCCAGCTCAAAGTTTTCTTCTTTTTTTTTTTTTTTTTTTGGTGGTGGAACGGGGGGAGGTTTTGTGTATTTTTTTTATCATAATTATTATTTATTTATTTTGCTCTTCCCGTGGGGGGCTGCGGCTCCGCTCGGCCCTTGACCGTGGAGGGATGGGGTGGTGGAGTGGCGGGGGTGCCGGAGGGAGCGGCGTTGCCTTCCACAACTTTCCCCATCCCCTTTGGCACTTGTCATTTTAAATCAAGCGCTTTGCAATCGAGGATGCCTTATTCCACTTCATATAATAATAATAATAATAATAATAATAATAATAATTTTCTTTAAAAAAATAGCAACACTTAAATTCAGCTGCACATCGCACCCCCCACCCCCCGCACCCTCCTTACTTATAAAATCTAAAAGTGAAGCGCTTAAAATTAAAAATACCCCCGCGCCTCCTGCCACTTCTGGAGCGCATTGTCTTGGCACTGGCAACGTTTGGGTTTGGGGTTTGGATGCTCTCCAGTCCGCTCCTGGAGACTCGGAGAGTGTCCCGGGTGGTGTGTGTGTCCCCCGTTTCCGCTTGGGAATAGCGTGTTCCACTACTGCTGGAGGCGGTTTAGGTGACCCCCGTGTCAGTTATAGGCGCGTAGTTATAGGCTTTTTTCTTTTTTTTTTTTTTTTTTTTTGAGTGTGGGGGGAAAGTCGACATACGCAGGGAAAAATCCCATCTATAGGGGAATAAGGGGAAAAATCCCCCCCGCAGTTTGTTTAGGAGGTGGCGGAGGAGTGGGTTGTGTCCCTCCCCCGTCCGTGCCGCACCGTTCCCAGCCTTTTGCGGTTTCCAGCATTATCTTTTAAGTAACTTTTGGCGCCCTTCGGGAGACTTTTGGCCGCGGGACGGCTGGTTGCGCCCTCTAGGCAGGGGCCACGGTCAAGTGCAGCCCCTCCGCAGCCGCGAATATCCCCCCAAGAAAAATAAAGGGAGAGCAAAACCACCTCCCCCCCCGGCGGTATATTTGAGCGCTAAACGGGTGGCCGCGCAAGTTATCCTCATTTCTCCTAACTCAGCGTTTTGCGAAGCACGCTTTAAAAAAATAAATAATTTTTTAAATGTAGGGGGGGTTCGCTTTTTTTCGTTCTTTCTTTCTTCTTCTCCCCTCCCCCCCCTCTTTTTTTTTTTTTTTTGGGTGCTAAATCCGGAGATTTCCGAGGGCTCCGTCCCCGCCAGCGGCCCCGTTCCCCCGCGGGGTGCCGCCAACTTCGGCGGAAAAGACAAATTAAAAAACAAAAAAAGAGGAGGGAAAAACCAAAAAAATAAGAAAAAAAAAGGAGAAAAATAAAAGGATAAGAAAAAATAGAGAGGAAAAAAAGAAGGAAAAAAAAAAAAGGAGGAAAAAAGGAAAAAAAAGGCGCGCCCCTCCCCCCGGGGGAGTTCAAACGTCGCAACACCCACCCCCGACGCTGATTGGGCGGTGCCGGGTGACGTCACAGAGCAGCGCACCGCCCATTGGTCCTCGCAGCGGTCCGTCACAGCGCGCGCCCGCGCGCGTTTCTTTGTGCGCGGCCGCGGCCGCTCCAGGACGGGCGCGCGCGGAGCCGGCGCGCACGTACGGGCGGGGAGGGGGGAACACGGGGGGGAATCTGTCAAGCTCAGCGGTTTTCTCAAATCCCTTCAGGAAAAAAAAAAAAAAAAAGGTTAAAAAAAAAAAGGAAAAAAAAGAAAGGCGGCGGCGCAGCGCTGCGCGCCCGCGCTCCCTCCGCGACCAGACCCCGCGCAGACACAATAGCGAATTCCCTCCGCTGCGAAAGCGTGGGAATCGGGATAAAAATACAACAAAAAAAGGAGAGGAGTTGAAGCGGCGCCGCGTCCCACGGGCGGGATAACAGGCATAACATTGATAACAGTGCGGGAGAAACTTTGCGGGCTTTGGTGGTTGGCGGCACTCTTTTTTTTTTCCAGCGATTTTTTAATATTTTTTTTACGGCTTGTATCAACTCGCGGCCGTTGGGAACCGGAAGGGAAAACCCGTCGCAGCCAACTGCCGCCGGCTCTTGGATGGGATGTATTGGGGTTTTGGTTTTTTCCCCTTGGGTTTTGGGGCGATTTGGGGGTTTTGGTGGCTGCGTCGCGGAGCGAGCCGAGGCCGGGGCAGGGGGCCCCGAGCGCTGCCGTCTCTCCCCGCTCTGCCGGGTGGGCTTCCAGTGCCCGGGACTTTGCAGAAGTTACGAGCGATTCGGCAGCCGCCCGCCCACCTCCCTCTTCCCCTCCCTTCTCCTCCTCCTCCTCCTCCCCCCCGCCCCCGCTTATTTCCGCAATCGCCGCGATTCGCACAGGAGACCCGCACCGGGGGGCGGCGGGGCTCACGGACATCCCCCGCACATCCCCCAACGCCGGGCGGCCCCGCAGGGTGTCCCGCCCCCACCGAGCCCCTTCCCAGCCGCGGGGGTCCTGCGCGGGAGGGCGGCGGGGGGATGCTGTGGGGGGATGCTGCTAGCGCCCCTTGCACGGGTAACCCCCCCCATCCCGCACGGATAACCATTCTCCCCGTACCCCCCGCACTGGCAGCCCTCCCCAGCGTGGGGAACTCCCCGTCCCTTGCACCAGCAAAGCTCCTCTGCTGCACGGACAAAGTTAGCCGGCGCTGGCAAACCCTACATCCTCCTTTGCACGAGCACCTTTGCGATCTCCCGTGCTCTGCACAAACCCTCCCCCGCTTCGCCCCCTCCTCTACGGGTGTGGTGCCGTTGCGGGGCCCCCCTGGCCGGGCAAGCCCCCGGCGGGGGAGGACCGATCCTCCCCGCAGAGCGGCCGTGCCTGGCAGCGATGCAGCAGCCGAGCTGCAAAGTCTCCGACTTACACGGCACCCCTAAAATAGTCCTGATTTCATCCCTGAAAGGATTTCCTGGCTTTGTGTGTCTTAACTAGCCTTGGCCATTTTTGTAGAATAACCCCATTATTCACAGCTCCGAGGGTACAATCTGCTAAAGTCACTTAATAAAAAAAAAAAAAAAAGAAAAAAACAGAGGAGAAAGAAAAACCTTCAAAGGGCGTGAGAAATAAAGGCAAACAAACAATTGTCTGTGGCTCTCAGCTCCCCTTGATTGTGGATAGTCGCTTCATTAACAGCAGAAGCATTATATGCTTAAAACTGGAAGCCTCAAGATGCGTGATAATACTGCAAAATTAATTTGGGGGTGGGGGGGAACAAGTGGATCTGAAGGTTAATTACTATTTTTTGACAACAAAGTGAGACTTTGACTCACACAACTCATAAGGAGTGGTATGGTTACCCCTCTGAATTTACTGCTTTTAATCGACTCGAGGTAGTTAAAGACAAGAGGTTGCAGCCGCAGTGTATTGAGTACAGAGATGAAAAAAAAAAAAAAAGAAAAGGAGTAAGAAAGTAAAAATCCCTGAGACAGTGATTTTCAGTTTCCAGTTTGGAAGCCCCAGACCTGCGCTGGTGACAGCGCAGCTCCATATATGGCGTGTTTGAACCTCCTGACAGCGGCTCTGCTTTCCTGGTTACCTCCTGGTGACCCCTCGGAAGGACCCCGCCGATTCCCAGCGGTGTGGAGACCACAGGTTGGAAAACACTGGTTTTGCATAAACTTGTGCTATTCGGCGCAGGCTTAGGTCGCAAGGGCTCCTCTTAGCAAATTGTCGAAGGATGATGTGTACTGCATAAATTAAAACATCATGTCCCCTTGCCATGTGAAAGCATTATTAAAAGAAGCATAATAAGGGATTTCCACCATGTTATCAAGCATACAAAGAAAACTCCAAATGGGAGGGATGGCTGTCATCGGGGTAGAACAAGCTGGGATTTTGGAGAGGCTTGAGAAGCGCTTTGAATAGCCCGTCAGTTGGACAAGGATCAGTGCTGACAATAGCCAGTCTATATGTGGTATGGCCTGTTAACATACAGCAGCAATCATTAAAGGCCTGAGCCGGACAACGGGGCTCTTCGGGGCCCTGAGTGGTGTTGGTGGCTTTGGGAGAGCCACCATAGCAGCTCGCCTGCCCTGAGGGCAGCTGCACCCCAGTGAGAGCCAGAAGTCCCCCAAAATAGCTTGAGCTTGATCCTGATCCCCTTTTCATCAAGACCTTAGAGCCACACGCTGCTGACTCACATCTCCAAGAGACCTCAGTGCCAGTATGGTTGATGGAAATCAATGTCCTGATGTTTCTGTGTCATCCCATGACCTGCTATGGAATTATCTACAAATCCCAGCAGAATTGTCATGGAGGAGCTATAAGTTAGTGCTGTGCATAACCTGGTCCTAGCATCCATCATGGCATCAATAATATTCTGAAGATACCAAAAATGAGACTATCCTGTAAGGCTCTCTCCAGGGAAGATATTGTTTTATTATTCCATGTGTACACAGAGAACTGAGCATAATGGGATTTTCCTTCTCTAGTTTGAAGGCTCCAAACCCTGATGCAATATAGTTCCCCATGTTAGGGGGGTTGAAACTAGGTGATCTTTAAGATCCCTTCCAACCCAAGCCATTCCATGATTCTACAATAATAAATACCAGAGTCATGCAAACACTATGTTGCCCTTAAGCAAGAGGGAAGGTGGGCAGAACTTTCAACCTCCAGGCTCCAGATTACAGGGAGTACCTTTAATAAGCAGGGTAATATGTTTAATGGAAATTCTCACTTTACACTGCTAAATAAATGTGAATAATAATGTTTTTGCATGCAATATTTCTGTCCATTGCCATGATTCCCAGCAGGAAAGCAGAGGAGGATGAATAGGTGCTTCAGTCCCTATCCTACAGATGAAGGTAGCTGCACCACAATTTGAGATCTGGGCCCAAGCCACAATGTGGGGATGGGAATTAAAGGAGTTGTGCTAAGGGCAAGTGGGAATAGCTACACCAAAAATTGGTCAGTGTTATTCCTTTCTGTGAAAACTCCTGCTTTAACCATGAATTCCTGGCGGCATCGCTGCCTGGCACAGCTGTACGTGGGGCGCTGGCTCTGGAGCCGAGCGCAGCGCAGAAATGCCTGCAGAGTTGTAATGCATTTCCACAGGGTCTCGAGTCTATTGCGAAATGCACTGCAGAGGAAATAACTTCCCAGCAAAAGTGTGCAGGCTGCAGAAAGGAAGCAACAGAATGGAGAGAGGCGGGAGAGGCAGTGTTTCCCCTTTTGTTTTGCTGTAGACCTTCTATGGGGAGCAAAATAAATGGTAATGCTATTTTAACCTAAAAACTGCTTTGCAAGCAGGATTATTTGAAAAACAGAAATAGACCTCAAAGTGAAAGTTCCCTGTGAAAGTGAATGCAGTTTATTAAGCTCACTACGATTTACTGATGGGTTCGAGCAGTGCCCATCGGCCCGGTTCTGTGGCAGACCTGGGCCACTCCAAGGGCCAGCAGGCACCTAAAAATCCCTTCCCACCATGTTGATGGGAATCCATCTGGATAAATCCTCCATGCACAACCAGGAAAGATGCAAACAGATACAGTCGTCCTCGGATATATTTGATTTGTACGCAGTCCTGTGGTGTTATCGCGGCTGGAAGCTGACGGACACCTCTCACAATGGTACGAAATAATTCTGCAGTGATACGGAGTGATTACAGAGCACAGAACTGATACTGCCGTTGTCCTAAATCCAATGTTTTATCAGGCAGTTTGGCATAAACACTTTGGACCTAATCTTGCACGCCTCGATGAAAATTTTGCTTGATAAAGTTTGCGCAAGAGTGGTATAAACATGGTGTGGCAAATAATGTTTATGTGCCCATACACACCCATACACACACTATTTATTTTGGTATATTATATATCTATGCATTGTCATATTTATTTATGCAATCTATTTCTCAAAAGGAAAGTAAGGCTTTTGTCACTACTTCTATATGAAAACGTTTTACATCCAGGGTTTGCTCAGAATATAAAAGCTGAGATTCAAGGCAGGCTGTGAAAAATAAACCTTAAGAATTGCTGACTGGAGTTTGTAAAGTTTCAGGTAACACAAACAGGTATGTGATCAAAAAAAATTATGTCTAAGAGAAAACAGGAATATTAATACTAATACTAAACAACACCTACACTGCTTAGAAACAGCGATGGTCTTTTAGCCCTCATTAACGTGCATTCCCTGTTGCCCTTCACTGCAGGCTTTTCTCTGGGGTCTGTAACTTTCACAATGAGATGGGCATTATTTACACAAATAAATAAATAAAAATCAAACCAACAATCTGTTTCACTACGAAGTAAATTTTTTTTCCACATTTTTTATCTATGCTAAAGTTTTGGGAAGAAAAAAACCAAAAAAAATCCAAGCGGCCTATTCAGACACAAACTCAGAAAACTTTGTGCCTAGGTTAGAGATGGGCTGGTTAGGAGTGCACAGTAACAGGTGAAGGTTTATTACTGCTTTTCTGACATTAAATTCATCTGCAAATCTCTTCCACAGTTATTTTTTATAAAACAGATTTAGCCCTGCTGACGTATAGCACAAATAAGATCTGATCACTTTCCTCAATGATACAGAGCAGGAAAGTTTTCTGTCACAAGTTTTGCTAACTGTTTCTTTTCTGCTATTAAAAATACCTTTTCCAGCCCTAAATTAGTTATTCTTTAAAAGGTAATAAGTTCTATATTATTCACAGGAAAGACAGGCACCATCTAACCCAACTAGTTTAGAAACATCCACTTTTAGCCCATAAACTTTGAACTGGATGAAATTTTAGGGAATAGAAAGTAATACTCTTCCACTGAGATTAGTAACTTTTCAGTTCACTACTTTCTCTAATTTATAGACAACTTCATAGCGTTCAAGGAGTGAGTCATAAAAATTGTGCTTTATCTCATGTGAAAAGGTTGGTTGTAACAACTCACACCTGCATGAGACCCAACGCTTCTGCCTAAAAGATGCCATAAAAAATCACAGAGTGAAACACACACAGTCTCTTTTGCTTAGTCTGCCTTTCCCAGTGCCTATAGCTCCTTTGAAACAGCGAAAGAAATGTGTTCGTCTCAGCACCTGAATTCTGGTTTAAGTCTTTATTACTGTAATTCACTGACCTGCCGCATTGTAAGCCCTGGCAATATAGATCCCTGAGCTGGGCACCCTGCACTGGTACTGGATCTCTCTGGAGGGGCTGCTTTGTTGGTCTTTTTTTTTTTTTTTTTTTTTGAAGAAAAGAAGTTTTACTTAAAAAACAAGAAAAGAAAAAAAGAGAAAAAAAAAAGAAGTGTAATCCGTGTGGGCTGCCTGTCACAATCACTGCTTTCCTCTCTTAACAGCAGGGAGAAGGTGAGACCATCCTCTGCTCACCCGACTGTTGTGTTAACTTCTATACTGGGCTGGGAAGATTTCCATAGGGTAACCCCCGGAACAACCAGGCACGATGCACAGGTGGCCCTTACAAAGGGATGTGCTCAGCCGCGGTTTTATTTGGATTCCTGGAAAAGCACATAAATCATGACACCGCCCCACGTACGTATGCCCGACCCCTTCCTTAAGTTCTTGGATGAAAAGGTTATTTCTGAGCCTGTGAAGCAGGTGTACGTACGGTTGTGAAGCTTGCGGGCAGAGACACACAGACTGTATTATTCCTCCCTCAGAAAACTAAAAAGCTGAGCCAGGAGATCCCCCAGCCCAGCTCCCCCCCCCTCTCCAGGAGGAAATAAGCATTTCCTTAAAAATATTCTATTTTTTCATCCTCTTCAGATTCAGATTGTCACTAAATATAGAAACTCTTGTAGCCACACAAACCGTGCATCGCCCCACAGCTGCTCATTTGCAATTTGTTCTGCACTTAAAAATCTCTTAATGCTACAAATAAACTTTGGGAAAGTTACATCCCAATAAACAATGAGGTGTTGTTTAAAATTACATGTGCTGCTGTATTATTAGGTCTCTACCGACACTACAATTATCTTTTGAAGCTGGCAATAACGCATTAGCTGTTCAGTCAGACGCAGAAATAGACTGGTGGATAAGCCCTCTGCCATTTTTATGAATGGAAAATATTTTAAAAGATTGTTTCCACTTTCTTCTTTGTCCTCTCCCCTGAAAGGAGCCCCCTCGTCGAGACTCTTCCCCCACGTCACTTTAATATTCATATATATTATCCATACATTGCGATACATGATTAACTGCCTCCCCCCCCACCCCCCCACCGCCCCGAACAATACAGATACTTATTGGATTAACTACTCAGTCCTCGCTGGAAGGAAAGCGGTATCCGTGAGCTCTCGCTTTTATTTGCACGTACAGCTGTAGATCTGTGGCACGGCAATAAAAATAAATAATAATAATAATTAAAAAGAAAAAGGTGGATAATCCCTACGCGGGAGCGCAGTGTCCGCCGCAGCAGCCGCCCTCTCCGCGGCACCATTTTTACTCGCAGAGGGAGTTCGCAGACCGGAGGTTTCTGCCCGATTTTGCCCGATTTCTGCCCCTCTCCGAGCAGCCGCTGCCCGGCGTGGGCGACGGTGATGGGCGTCGCAGCTCCCGGTCCTCCGGGCCCCCCCTCCGGCACAGCCTTGGCACCGCATCGCGGGGTGGGGAGGGGGGGTAGAAAGTAGAGGTGGGGGGAGAGTTAAAGCAAAGCCTTTAAAGTTTGCTGTTTGATTTTGGTCTGGCTCTTGATTATTTGGGGGGCGGGGGGAAGAATAAATAAATAAATCTCGCAACCTGCCAGCTCTGCCTTCCCAACGCTCGCCAAGTCACTGGTAGCCATTTTCATCTAAGGTACAGGAGAAGGAAAGAAAAAGGAAAAAAAAAAAACCCAAACAAAAACTTAAAAAAAAAAAAAAAAAAAAAAAAAAAGGAAAAAGGAAGAACCAAGAAAGGAAAAACCCCTCGAAGCAGCGCAGCCCGGGGCCGCTGCAGTTGCTCCGTGCCCGCGCAACCCCCGCCACTCGCTCCGCCGGCACGCGGGCTGATCTTTTTTCCTGTATATTTTTCTATGGTTTTCCTCCCCTTTTTTCCCTTTTATTTTTTTTTTTGCTTTTTTTTTTTTTTTTTTTCTTCCCCCCTCCTCCCCCCGCCTTTTCCCCCTTTCTTTTGCCGCAGTCTCCGTCCGGCTCTGGGCGAGTCCCGGCAACCCCGCGCCGGCGAAGGGCTGATTTATCGCTGCTCCAGCCCCGGCTCGCAATTCTGTCACTCTAAATCACGCACATGCGAAGAGCGGGGAGGTTTTGGCCAGCTCGGAGCCACCCCCCACCTCACCCCCACCCAAAAAAAAAAAAAAAAAAAAAGAGAAAATATAAAAATACAAATAACGAAAAGAAAAGGGTGAAGGGGGAGAAATCCAGGGGAGAGCCGGCGCCCCCCGACCCCCGCCGCAAAATAAAGTCTCAATAAAAGTGGCGGGGGCGGCGCGGAGGGCGGGAGGGATGGAGGGATGGAGGGAGGGGGGCACCTGGCAGCCGCCGCTCCCGCCCCCGCCGCTCCCCGCGGTGCCTCCCGGGCCCGGCTCCGCGGAGGGGGGTGCGGGGGGACCCCCGAGCTCTCCCGCCCAGAGCGGTCCTGCCTGCCAGCAGCTGCACGCACCGCCGCTGCAATCCGCATACACATGTGCGTATCCACAGACATTATCCCTATCCCTATATGTGTGTGTCTGTGAGGGAGTTCACCCTCCGGAGCACAGTGCTGGAGCCGCAGCATCCTCCCCGGTGACAGTGGGATGCAGACCCCCTCCTGGCAGACTCCGGCTCTCCCAGCCTTGCAGCAGAGGGGCTCTGTGCCAGCCGGGTGCAGTGACTGCAGTACCCCAGTGTCCCAGCACTGCTCCCACTGCCCATGAATCAAATCTGCAAAAGCCAAGGGGCCCTCTGGACCAGAGATATTTGGGCATCACAGCTTGGGGCTGCAGCTTGGCCTCTCCCCACTATGCCTGTTAGGCCATTCAGTGGGTTTGCCTGTTATTTCCCATCACATCCTTTAACAGTAGAGAAAAAAGGAAAATCAGTATGAAAAGTGCTGTTGGAATCACTATAATTCAGGGGTTGACACAATCCATGGGGATTTCCATCCCAATGTGGGCTCTGCTGGGTCCCCTTGGCTGCACCCAGAGTTAGAGCTGTGTTGTGGGGGAGAAGTATCAGAAATGCCTGAATCCCACCAGCTCCATGGGCAAGTCATTGAGACTTGGGTTGCTGAGCAAGGGAGGAGTCACTCCTGAGAGCAGGACGGTCACATGCAGCCAGAGATGCTTACACGGCTAATAAAATTTGGGATAAGCCCCCCCAACAATAATGCAGCACACAGGGCAGAAGACTGAAACTATTTTCTGCTGCTGCACTGCAGCATCAAACTCTTATTAACAAAAAAAAAAAAATTCCCCCCCCCACTTGTTAAACTCAAGAAATATCTCTAGATTTTCAGTGTCGCTGAGCTCCAAACTTTGATGTAAGTGACTTCTGCCCTGCTTGGCAAAGGGAACATGTGGGCAGGCCTCCTGCATATGCAACACAGAGAGAACACTGAATCTCCTTGGAAAATCCTGCCCCTTGCAGGTTTGGAAAAACAGTAAGCAGAGGAGAAATGTACAGAGCAGAGGAGCACACAGGACACCTGAGTGTAGGGAGAGAGTGGCTGTGGCCAACTGCCTTGACTGTCCCATGGAGACTCCAGAGAAGCTCCTTTTCCCTCCTTGCAGCAATACTGCTCTTCCCAAAATGTTCGAGACATCGGGATAGAACACTGTAGGGGAAGAAGCCTGTTCCCACCTGCAAGGACCAGTGCTAGTGCTCTCAGTGCCCTCCAGCCATGGGAGTGCGAAGGAGGCAGCAGCCACACACCCCCTCTTGTTGGGGGGGGTGCTTTGCAGCTCCTGCCAGGGCCCTCATCCTTCACCTCATCATTTAGGATGGTTTTATGGCAGTTTGGAAGTTTTTCTGGAAGGCAGGGCAGGGTGGGGTTGGGTATCCCATCAGACAGATACCCCTGAGTAATTATACGTACCCGAGAACACAGGCACTTCTGGTACAGAAGTGCCCCAGTACTCAGGTACCCCAAGCAAAATACCTGCCAGCACACAGGTACCCCAGCGCTCAGACACTCCAGGACACAGGTATCCCAGTATAGGACTATACCTGCACATGAATACCCCGGCACACAGATACCCCAGTACACTGCTACACCTGTCCTTCTACACAGGTACTCCAGCACACAGACACCCCAATACATCCCTACATATTCACACCAGTACCCCACACATGGCTGTACCTGCACAAAGATAACCCAAAACACATCCCCTGGAAATCAGGTACCCCGGTACTCAGGTACCCCATCACCCATGGCCCCTGGGCAGCACTCCCAGCTGTGCCCCGTGCCCAGTGCAGCCCTGGGCTGGGCTCACTGGGGTTTTTGCTGTTCCCCAGAGTAGGAGAGGTTGGTGCAATTTGCCTCTAATTCCAAACGTCACGAGCGAGCCCCACTCCAAAGCTGATGCCAAAGGCCTTTATAAATTCCTAGGTAACTTGATTTAAAAAGTGTGATTGTAGGAAATAACGAAGATTGCTTCCCCTTGTTGTCACAAATTTGCATTCAGCGCACGGACAACAGCAGCGAGGCTGCGACCATCACTGGATTTCTTCGGAAAAGTTACCAGTGGTTTGCAAAGACAGCTGGAATTCATATTAGAATATTTTTAACGTGCTTCTACAAATACTTTGGCATGCGCCTATTCCACTCCTTTTAATGATGTTGACTTCATTTCCTTTAATACGGGGGGGAGGGGGGATGCTACACCAACAAGACTTAATTAAATTAATAAGGAGAAGCAATAATAATCCCAGTTGCTTTCCTGCAGGGTTGCAAAACGTGGATTCGGGGCGGTTTGAACGGTAACACCCAGCAACTTTTGCGGACGAGTTTTTTTCAGACCGGCGCACCCTGCTCTCCTCTGCGCTGCCCCCCCGCTGCCGTGTGCGATGCCGTGACGGAGGGAGGCTCGGGGGGATGCGGGGGGCGCGGGTGGCGGTACCTGCGCCCGCACACCTGTGCGCGCGCCCCCGCGCCCCGCCGGGCCCCGCGGCGCCCCCTGGAGGCGGTCGCGCGCCGCTCGCGCCGCCCCCCCCGCGCGCCAAGGCCCCGCAGCGCCCCCTCCCGGCGAGAAGCGCTCGGGCTCCTGCGGGGTTCGGGGGGGAGCGCGTCCTTTGCGTCCAGTCCCGGCAGCAATACTGCGAAACCCGGCGAAAATAGTCCAGACTAAAGCCTCCGAGCACGCTCGGCCTGTCGTTGCCTGAAGTTTCCGTCAGCCACGGTGTATGGATACGGTACTAGCAGACTCAGGCTTTCCCTGTTCCCCACGCCTGCCTGTGGGGAGCGGAAGGTGGGGTGTCCCCTGCTCCTTCCTCAGGAATTCCAGAGGGTTTTTGGAGAAGTGAGGTTAGAGACTCCACACTCCCCAGGGGCACCACTTCCCACCTTTCCCACAACCCATCCCTGGACACCATCAGTGTGGGGTGGACCCCCATCCCCAGTGGGTCAGAGAGGATCCTTGTGCCTTGCAACTGACGCTGAGATTTTATTTACCCAAAGGGAAGGATGCTTGGTCATCTGGCCGAGCAGATCTGCCACGGGAGACAGATATGCTCAGAAAAATGGAAGATGGGCAGGTGGCTTCAGCATGGGGGGACATTAATACACAAGGACAGGTCTCCAGCTGATGGACTCGCTGCTTTCACCTGCTAATTCACACCAGCTGTTGGCATGTCCTGTCCTGCTGATGGTCCTAAAGGTGCTTCGCCGCCCTTCCCCACTCCTAACCAGCCCCGTAAGGGCAGCTCTGACCAGTCAATGTTAATGCCAGTAAGGCTTTCAGGCCATAAAAGTATTTATCTGGTTGTTCAGCGTTAAGTGTTTTCCTGTTTTAGCTTTGAAATGCTGAAAACTCCTGAATAATCACTGTCCGTTACCTTATGTCTATCACCTTTTTGGTTTTAGCCTGAGCAAAACGATCTTGCGCGCTGGGAATGTTGCCTTGAAGGACATTCCTGAATCTCCCTGAATGACACTTTTGTACGTACAAGAGGACAAAACATTTCACGTTATAGGTATAGACACACGTAGATACCATGGTGTTGCTATAACCATCCACAGAAACATTAATGTTGATTTTAAAGAAAAGACAAATTCTGTACAGAATTTGTAATATTTTCTTTGGGCGTTCTGCAATCAGCTTCCAAAGCCTCGGTAGAAAATGCCTTTTACACTAAATTTTAGGGACTGTGACCTGACAGAGGACTTCCCAATGTGCTCTACTGAAATGTTTTTTGGCTGTTCCTGTGTTTGCCACTCTTGTTGGTGTTCACTAATTGAAAATACACATTTTTACCCACCCGGCCCATTTTTTTTACCCAAGTAATAAAATATGACACTAGAGGGCGGCCTGTTAATGTAATTCAATAACGAAGTTGCAGTGACTGCACATGGAGATGTAGCATCGTCCCCTGCTTGGAGCCAGGGCTGGAATGCCACCTTCTCCTCCTCTGAGACAACCACCGCTGCCCCGACACATAGGGAGTATCCAGAGCGAAATACCAGAACCCAGAATAATAAATATTGCTAAGAAGTGTGATGTTCCAGCAGACCCATATGATTTGTGTTCTCTCACAAGCAGTCCCACATTCAGGTCTCAGTCCAGCTTGAAGGAGGAGGTGGCAGGAATTATTCCATCCATACCCCAGTGCCAAACCCGTGTCCTGCCCCAAACCACGGCATCTACTTTTGCAGGTAAAGGACAATGCTGCAATTGCAACCCTTTTTTGACAGCCTGCAGTGCAGTTCACTTGCTCTCAGGCTCTGCACAGCCCTCCTGTGAGTGAGGAGGCTTTTACCATTCCAGAGACTGGTTTTCTTGTGTTAAATGAGGTTAATAGCAGCATGCAATTTAATTAATTAAAGATTGTGAGTATTTTTAGCACAGCAGACGCAGTATGTGTCAGAAATTCCAGGTATTATCTAAGCACGCAGGGCTGGTGTTACCGATATTTACATTTTGTACTGCCTGGAAGCCAGGATTTCCCTGTGGTAGGCTGCCAACAGCAACACCTTTTCCCCCCAGACTTAGAATCTGTGAGCCAAATGTGAGCCAACAGGCACAAGTGACGTCAGACAGACTGAGGTAAGGCCAAGGACACAGGTGACACTACAGTGGCACTACAGTGCACAGTGGCAGAGACGGGTGAAGCTGTCACACATGGACCACACCACAGGTGGGTTTAAGGCATCCTCAAGAGGCCTTCAGTGCTGTGAGCCCATCAAAGGTAATTCAGTGCATTCCCCATGAAACCAGAGAACATTTTAAGCTGAACTTAACTGAGACTTCCTTATTGTCTGCAGCAGAAATTGGCCTGGAGTTACAGATGGAAAGAACTTAAATTAGTGGCCGCTTTCCTGAAAGCTGATGTTCCTTAGCATTTAGCAATAACGTGTCCTCGGTTTTTGCTAAATTGCAAACGAGCAATTAATTCTTCAGCACTTGTGCAGAATACTTTAAAAATGGAAACATGAAAGTCTTCTATTAAAATGAAGTTGATAGTATGCACCTGCCACTAATGTACTGTACACTGTGTCTTCCACTCATTATAGTGATGATTTGGGTTGAGATCAAGTGTCATATAGTGAAAATCACTTCAACATGTGCCTGTTCATATGCATAAACTCCTGTGTACCAGATGGCAAAATATAATGACATCTTAAACAGCTAATTGCATAAACCTTGTAATGCAGATAATTGCCGAACCAAAGTATGAGTTAATAATTTCCCACTGTATTGCCTGGCTTGACACTAATTCTAAAGGAAAGTTGTGACAATTCTAACACACTAAAGTTCACCAAGCGGTAATTAAAACTAGCACTTAAAATCATTCGACTTTCAAACCCTTAATTACAATTCAGTGGAATCACTTTGTAGAAATCTAACATTTATAGATAGTTACATGATAGCTGATATTTCATCATCGTCCCTTTCATGGTAGTGATCTAAGGCAGGCTTCAGTAAGTGTGTAGCTCTCCCTGGCAGCCTGAGGTTGTAATGGTTTCTGTACCAGCGGTCACTGGGAAACACTTGGAAAACAGTGGCCAGGACTAGGAGTTTTTCCACAGGTTATGCTTAAAGCAGCGTGGCAAGTAGTCATTTTTAATCACCCGATGATGTAAAATGTAAATAAGCACTGAGCCACTACAACGAAAGGTATCAGTTTTCATAGTGTGGGTTTAAGAATTGAATTGTTTGTGTTGATAACCCAACATACTGACCTCAGAGCCAGCCCTCTAACACATCCTGAGCTCTTGTCATATATTGGAAAAGCTGCCGTGGGATTGAAACGATGAAGAATGGAAATAGAAATAATGATGGTAAATACAGTTTTAGGAGAAATAAGCCTTAGCAGACAAATGCAATTTCTTTCTTTGATGAGGCGCATCAAATAAAATGATGAAGGTAAAGACTGAATGATAAAGGTCAATGAAGAGATGTGATATTCATTTTTCTATGGAGATTAGAATTAACACTGTGTGAGATTCCGATCAAAAAGCATTAGAAATAGCAACAGAGCATGCACTAATTAGATTAGGAGTTGGCAAACAGCCTGTTAAAAAGTAGCTATGAATCAGGAGTCGTTATCAAACAGGAGAGTTTTACCAGGATCAGCATCAGGTCAGATGCTAGTCAATGTTTTCTTCAATGATTTGGATGTAAACACTGTAAATTCACAGCTGATAAATCTGAGGGTGACAAGAACACTGGTGGAGTGACAGACAGCGATGAGAATGACACTCCAAGTGATCTCAGTTGCTTGATGAGCTGAGCCCATTCAAACACAATTGGTTTTAATACAGACAATATAAGATTATGTGGTTTCTGTTGCTCACACTTTTAAAAGATTGTTGGAAAACTGGAGAGGGTGCAGAAAAGAGCCACAGAGAGGATTTCAGGGCTGAAGAAAGTCTTAATGGTGAAAGACTTAAAGCGCTCAATCTGCCTCGCTTACTGGAAAGGAGACTGAGACGTGACATGAGTATAATGTGTAAGTGTTTAAGTATCTGTGAGATGTGTCTGGAAGTATCTGCTGGATACTGATGATGTTTTTAATCTTTCAGAGAAAAACAGATAACTGCAAGTCAAAGTCAAACAAGCTCAAGTGAGAATTTAGAGCTTTTTAAAAGCCAGGGTGGCTGAAGGCTGACTTTCATGGCACAAAGTGGATACTGTCTTTTTTTTTTTCTTTTTTTGATATTTTCAAAGCTAGACCAGAAGACCTGCAGGAACCAAAACCAAATTTAAGCATTTAATGCAGCGGCAATGGCATATGATGAGTTGTCATATATCAAGGGCCTTTCTTCAGCTTTCAGTGCTGTGAGTTTATACATCAGCAAAGGGATTTCTTAAGCATTTGGAAGCATGAACGTACACCTGTGCAAAGGAATAATCAAGTAATAACAAGTCTAACACATTTCATGGGCTCTCCAGACCCAGGTCGGGTGTGCAGATATTGCACATTCATATATGTCTAATAACATATTGTTTAAAAGAGAGAAACAGAGTTTATGTGCTGATGGGACTACACAAACCTACCAAAAAGCAGCCCCCCTACCAGCAGACATGTCACCCCTTGCCTGCCTCCTTGCTGATTTCTCAGCTCTGTGCCTCTGCTCTCTGGTAAAAGAGAAGCAGTGACCCATCTCTGGGCATCTTCTACCTGGAAGTCTGTTTTATTTGCATTGAGAATCAGACATTCCTGGGCAGCAGTGAGTTACAGGCAGAATATTTGGCTGAAATTTCATCCCAAACCTCTTTTTCTGAAGCAGTCCTGCCTCAGCAGCTGATTCCCATAAGAAATGGGACCAATCGCTTGTCCTCCTGCTCACAGAGCTTCTTTCTGCTGTGGCTATACATACCCACCACAGTTCCCAGACATATATCCTATGTGTTGTTTGCATCCTACAAACCTACTCTTCTCTCAGCCCTCCAAAAAATTCAACAACTGTCAAAGCCATGAGCAAACAGAAACCATTTCAAGACTCTACAGTACCACCACATGATGCCTCCGACTGCAACTCAGTGTAATGCAGAAAGAAAAGAAAGCAGGGACCTCATCCCATTTCCTTCAGCTCTGCCATGTTCAGAGGTCTCCCATCTAATTTTGGATGAAGCACATTTTAGCCTACCCTAATGGCCTCTAGCCCCTGACCAAAGCTGGGAGCTAAACTCTATCAAATCCAATAGCATAGACAGTTCTGTGCAGGGAGTCAGAGTAATGGCTCAGTACAGTCCTTTCTGCCTTTAAACATATTTATTAGCCCATGAAATGTAACTACCAGGTGTCTATGTTGTTACTAATTTTACAGATGGATGTAACTGGATCTGGTAGGAAATACTTTCATTCTCAGTTCTCCTCTACTGCTCCCTGCAGTCTTTACAGCCACCAGGGAGACTTTTCCCTGGTGGGAGCACCATTGCCATGTACAGATGGTGAAGACCAGGCTGTTTTTCCCTAGAAAAGGATGCTCCAGAGAAGATGCCATTCCGACCAGTTATAACATTTTCAGTCTACACTAAGCATCCCCTGTAAAATCTCAGCTTGAAGTGATTGAATCAAGGTCTGCAAAGTAACTGCATTCAACAGAGCTCATAAAGAGATGGCACTTTTGTGTGTGTATCCATCTCCTCCTAATTATTTCCCTGAGGCAGTCCTTCAACTGTCTGTAACTAGCTGGGGTTACAGCCTTCCCTCACACACTTCACCAACTGCATGGAACGTGTGCCTCCAATTGGTCCTGGGTGTTTTCCCTAAGAGCACCATTCTTCAGGACAATTTCAGTATAAACCTCTATGAAATTCATGTGTTTCATTCATCACATACATGTGTAAGTGCAGAATGTCATTGATGGTACTCCAGTCTATGTATCTGCACCTTAACTACTACAGCCTGTGCACAGAAGAGACACCAATTATTCAGTAACAAGGCAAAGCAAAGAAAGACACTGAACAGCATTATTAATTGATAACTCAAATGCCAGAATTTTGGGGACATTGAAATGATCAGTGACAGCAAAGCCTGGACAGCTAGACAGTCCCTGGGACTTAGGTAGAGATAATCCAGTGGCTGAGGACCCGCCTTTGGGCTGGCAGTGATGCTGGTGATCAACTCAAAGCAGGAAATTGTCCCTCTGATCAACTCAGCAGCTTAAAATGAAACACAAGCTGAAATTAGTTGCTGGAAAGGATGTTATCTGAGGAATGTCTTTGTCTTAAAAACAACTGATAGATCCAGGGTGTGGTGATACGACATGATGGTGATTTATTTCTCAATCTGTGAAGAGAAGTTGGTCTTCCTCTTTTCTTTTGACAGGAAGAAGTCTGATGGGAGTAGGTTACTTTCCAGAAGGTAATCTAGAAAACAAGGCAAAATATGTTGTCATATCTCTTTACCAGTCTTTGCAACATTATTTTCTGCTTGAGATTTCTAGATATTTATTATATCAATGCATTCACAGAGTGAAAACAATTTCTGATCATGGGTTTTATCAAAACAGAATTCAGTATTAAAAACATAGCATGCAATTTGAGTTTTATTAACAACTACTGCTTAAACTGAATCTCTTCACATCATCCCCTTTCTAAGCAGCATTCAGTAACATTCAATAGTGATAATGTAATGAATATTAATGAGGAACATAACTCAGAGTTCTCCTACCTGACTGTGGTTGTCTGGAATTCTTTAGAGGAGGATCCATCTTTTCTCCTCTTCTCTTCAGGAGGTTTTCAGGAAAGGGTCAGCCACCATATTTAAGCTTCTCCTAAAACTGTCTTTGCTATGCCTCGTATGTGTCCTGATATCCAAAGACATTGCAGACAGACTGAAAGATCTGTTGGTAGGTAGAGAAGACACTGGGAAGTGCGGGCCTCCAGATTCTGTTCTCTGTGGAGCAGTTGCCCTCCACCACTAGTCTGATCAAAGAGCCTTATAAAATACAGTGTCATCTGGGAATGGGAATTTGCTTCCAGAACTGGTGAAAATCACTGGAGATCTTTCATTTCTCCAGATGAACACCTGATGACTGATTTTCTTCACCTTGCCTAATTTGCCTTTGATTTCTGAGACCCTAAGGCACTTAGAGATCAGAAAATAGTTCAGTCTGTAAAAAAGAAATGCACCTCTCTTCTTACATCAGTTCTCGAATCGTTCTTTCATGCACTGCTATCACCATGTGTAATTACTTGCAGGTGTCAGCTGGAACATGGTGTCTTTTGTCTTCTCAAGTGCTTTGGCCAGCAGGGACCTAACAAGCTTTGGTTTGCCCTGATTAATAGGTTGGCTGTTGGTCTAAATGACCACTGGAAAAGGACATCCTGTAAGATAAGAGCTTTCACTATCAGTCATATGGATTGGTTCACCTCAGGATGTTCCAATGCAGCATTGCTGGAACAGTTTGGACCTGGGTCTGAAGCCAGTGAGACATACAGACACACAGAACTCTGCAATAACTTGCAATTCAATGGTTGAATTCCACTATGGACACCAAAATAGGATAAGAAACTAGTGATCTTGATCACAATTAGACCTGATTTTTACATAATATTTACTTTTCATCTATTCAATATCCCATCAGTTTAGGTTCTTAATACGGGCACTTATCACTGCAGTGATTGCTGTCTGCTCTGTTAATTGATGATTTGCACCATGGTTCATTCCACCTATTTATGTGTGTTTTTCAGGAAAGGTTTTGTTGTTTCAGCTACGAGTGTAAGAATAGTTCTCCAAATCACCAAAATTGGATTAAAAAATCCTCAAAATCTCCAAAATGGGATTTTGAACAAGACAGTGGCTTCAGGGAAAAGTCTGAAGATTGTCTGCAGAAAGAGAACAAACTCTCTAGAGATTCTTGTTGTCCAGCAGACTGGCTGCTGGAGGCTTTTCAAGTAGCAGGAAACCTCTCTCAGGAAGTTTCTGGGATGCTTTGACGTTTATAGAGTGGCTGTCAGTGTTGCATAACCTCAGGAGCATCATTATCATTGACCTATTGCAGAGCTGCCACTATTTCATGTCCCGTGTTCTTCAGCAGAGCAATGCTTATCAGTGCTTTTCTTAACCCACCTCTTGTCACTAAGATCTTTTTGCTGTGTCTCTCGTTTCTATTTAGGATATAGAGTAAGAGTAAGACAAAGAGATTCTAAAAATTAGAGAACTCAGAGTTAAGAGCTGTTTTTGTAAATTTTGGCCAGGGTTAATTTCTAACAGATAATTCTTGTTTACTATTGAGTTCAAGTAATAGATTGTAATGCTGGTTTTATTTTGTTGTTTCATTTCTAACCTCCATTATTTATCAATTTCTTTAAATTATTTGGCTTATTCACAGCATTTTTTAAGACTTCTCCCCATAGATTATTTTATTGTGGCAGTTGAAGCGATCTCTGCATAGTCAAACACTACTTTATGCAGATCCCATTGGGGCTATTCACATATCCATATGTGCATGCAGTTCCCACTAATGCTTGTCAATGGGACTTAACATATGAGCATGGACATGAGAATAGACCCCTTGCTGGGCACTTGACTAGATGGGGTTTTTTTTGATGTTGATCCAGATAATTCACAGCAAACGTGGCTGTTATTAGAAATCACTGCACTTAACAGGACCACCGAGGGCAACCTCCCTTCCCTTCTTCCACATGGGAGCTGCTTGTTGGGGTTTGCAGGCTCAGGGTAAATATTTCCTAGACACAAACTGGAATCCAAGGTTATTGCACAAAGTAGCTTTATTCCGTGTGCTCCCTCCTCTTTGCCATGAAACAGTATACAGTTAAGTTAGTCCACCTTACAAAAGAACAGCTTTTTTAAGGAATGAAGTGGGACTTGGATATTTGGGCTCTGTCTGTGCCTCCATCTAGGCAGGGTGGTTGGAGCTTTAAAATTCAGTACTTATGAAAACAAGTGAAAAGCTGACGTAACCCTGAGCATTTACATTTTATTTCTGTGTACCTGTTTTTAGCATCTTTAGTGGTTCTCATAACTGCAGGCTCCCCACTCTGCTGGTATTCACGTGCCTATAAGTTAAGTGATGACAGAACACTTTCCATCATGAAGTTGAAGTCTTCAATATGTTTTATAAAACTGATGCATCTTGTGCCATCTGTAATCCCACTCCGCTGCAATTCAGGGAGATGCAAATGTTGAGTCATTATTATTTGCTAACCATATGAAAATAATTACTTATTTCAGAGTAATTTGTAATGAACATGTGTACACATCTGAAAGAGGAAATGACCAAGTCAATAAGTGTTCTCTCAATTTCTTCTGTTAGGAGGTTTCCTGCTTTTAAGCAACATTTTGAGAAGGTTGTTTTTTAAAAAAAACATATGATCCTTGGAGAAGTTTACTGAGCTATAATTCTGGGTGCTCTAGGGACCAGTGAACTGAAGTAAAGTCAAACATGGGCAGGAAGCAGTGTGTTTCAATAGCTAGCCTTTCAGGAATGAATTTACTCAGTTTAAATCTTCACTTTCTACCTCACTCCAGGCCTTCTATACTTGCACTAGAAGCATGAACAAACCTATAACAGAGTACCAGGATACAACAACGTCCGTTTTCTAGAGATCTGGTCCTGATCCCACCAGCTGTGTTGTGGACAGAACCTTATACTGGGGTAGAAGTCTTGAATTTAGTCGTGGGCACCAGGACTTGCTTCTCAAGGTTAAACTGGGGACACATCTCAGGACAGAGCGAAGTGAGACATACAGCAATTTCAGCAAGCAGTAACTCAGAGTTATGCTTTGCCCAAAATTGGCCAGTCAAGGTTAACCAGGTCTTTCTGTGTTAAAAGTTCATTTTCAGTGCTTATAACTTTACTAGGAACTAACCATAAGAGGACATTTTCCAAAATTCATGGTTTTGTCAGGCTGATTTCTTTCTGGAAAATTTTTATCCAAACAAATTTATCTATCTGTAAGCAAAGTGCTAGAAGGTGTTTTCAGCGTTACTGTTCTGGTAGTTTGTCCTTGTAAAGCTTGGAAAATATCCTCGTTTGAAAGCAACGACTGGGAGACTGGCCTACATCATCTGTTTCTTAAGAAATGCCTTATGGGAGCCTCAAAAATCCATCAAATCTGAAAATCCTTTCCAAACTCATGGGTTTCACATGCTCAGTAAAAGTTTTACTGCATTAAACTGCTGAAGTCAGAGCAGTTTTTACACTGTTTGGGCAGAGCGCACAAAGCCTGTCTCACTGTGCAGGGTGTCCACGAACACCTCTCTGCAACATTCTTCCAAACATTTGCTAACTTTTGGGTGCTCAGTCTTGCATTCTTGGTGTCCTGTGAACATCCTCTCTGCATGTGCAATTAAATGTCATTTACAAAGCAGGTAATGAGTTAAAATAACCATGCCCCTGTTGCTTAGGAGGAAGTATATCTCTTAGCTAGTACTAATGGATGGCAGCCATTAGTTACTCCTACATTAAGGTGCATTCATATTGAAATTTTGTACTGTCATTACAATGCATTTGATTAAAATTCAGAAGAATTACACATTAGATATCATGTGGCTGGATGGAAGCGTAATTTAGCTGAGTCTGCAGATGCAGTCATGCAGGTGTTTCTGTAATTCTGATTCACTCGGTAAAACTGTCGATGTTCAGTGGCCCTCAAATCACATAACCATCTGTGGTTCAGTTCCTTGTGAAAGGAATTCCTTGTGCCTTTTATCAGATATGAGCACTGGATTCCGGAACAGAACTTTTGTGAATCAGGCAACATTTAAATGTCAGGTGTTTCGGGGGGACGAGAGGTATTACAGACTTCAGGTATTTCTGCTTACATTTGTTAACCACAGAGTTAGTGCAAGAAGAAGATAAAATCTGCAATCTTTGTGGGAACCTTCCCTCACTCCAAGGAAGCATTATGCCTTCTTAAATAAGAAAGAATTAATAAGTCTGGATTGTGTCTGATTTGCAGTTTTTGAAACTAAACCAACTCTGTCCTTATGCATCTCCCTAAAAAACAGGCACCTGAAAAGGACAGTGTTTTTTAGGTAGATTCATATTTTCTACTTAGACCTAGTATAGATAAATATAATAATTGCTGATAAATACAACCTTAAAAGCTTCAACTATTGCTGCTTTTAATTTTCACAGACAACAAGATGATGCCAGTTACTTTCAGTGCAGAGCCAGAGAGCTGAGCCCAACAGGCAGGCGGGTCCACAAACACCAGCAGAAACTCCTGCATCCTTAAAGACCTGCATATGTACCATTTCGTTGCTAGACAGAGAACTTCTTGAAGGCAGGAAGCCACAACTGGGAGCAAAAGATGAGGAAATAGGAACAAATAGGTGAGGTAATCAGAGGCAGAGCCTAGAGGAGCTCTGGTTCTGTGAAGTGGAAGGGTTGTGGCTGGGGGTTTGCAGTGTAACATTCTGCTGCCCTTCCTACAGGGTTTTCCAGCACATAGGTCTTCCCCAGGCTGGGAAGATCTAGCCCTTTGCTCCATTTGGAAGCAAGCTGATGTGATTTTTGGAGAATCATAAACTTCATGGGAACACAGTGTGGAGCAATGTAGCTAATGAGCAATTTTGTCTAGAAAGACTTTTAGGGTGAAACACGTTTTGGAAGAAAAAAAAAACAAGTCAGAATCACCGGTGATTTCCTCTTTACCTCAAGGATCACCACGTTTGCACATTTTGAAAGAGTGACTGAGCTAATTTGTAAGAGACTTTTATTTTTAAGGAAAAATAAAGACCTCACAAGAATTTTAGTCCATAAGCAACATATGGAAACAAGAAAAATCTGTCCTCAGTTGATGAAATATTTATTTATCATTGAAATCTCAGACATTTGCATCCAATGTAAGGGCAAGACAAATCTTATGCATAACGTCCTAGAGAATTCAGTTAAAAGCAGTTTTGGATACCTGTAAGTAATTATGCTATCACATTCTCTAACGGATTTAATTTGGGCCAAGTAGCAACTACTGTATGTCCAAAAAGATAATGAATTAAAGCAATGCTTTGGCATATCCCCTCTCTGAAATGTTAGCAGCCTCTCAAGTGACTTGAAAAATGGGCTTCAATAAATGGACAGGAAAATATATGCAATTAAATTCAATCAATAAAGCTGTCCTTGACCAAAGTCCAAACATTAAAAACAACTCCAATTGAATTATGAGAAATCCTTTTCTGATTTTAACTAGATTAGTTTAATCACATGTGCATTGAAGTTGCGTGCCATTCCTCCCTAAGTTTATGGAAACAAAAAGGAACATACTACTCACTGTCCATTGCCTCAGCCCAGTTGTAGCTTTTCCACAGAGAAGAGCTCTGTTCTAGAAGAGCCATTTGCTGATGAACAAGGTCACTCACTCAGAGGAAAATGGCAAGGCAGAGTCCCAGGTGACAGCCCTGCTTACCACCCAGGTACTCCCTCTCCTTCATGTCCACAAACTCCTCATCCCCATAACTAATCTATCTCTTCCCTTCCTTTCGCTGAGAAACAGTGACATTTTCAAAGCCCTGAAAACCTACTCAAAATATAAACCTCTTCCAAATCTCAAAGTAACTGGAGGGTTTTGACACATCTCCTCCATTCTCCCTAATGTAGTGATATAGCTGAGGATAAATACACAAAATCAGGGGTGCTCCAAACTGTGGTAAAAACATATATAGGTACAAACCATAGAGATAAGCAACCCTGGCAAAAGAAATTCTTAAGGGTTAAAAAAAAGAAAATTAAACTCAGACCCTTCTGGAAATAATTTTTTTGCAACAAGCAGGTGTTGCAAAACCCCTTACAAACAGCAGAGCATGTAGAGATTCAAATCTTCACTGAGAAATACAGCCCAATATGTGCCAACCAGGAGAAATTTGGTGATTTAAAACTCTGTACCAAAGTACCTCCCCATTGCTTCAGAGAAAGCAGAAGTTCACTTCTTCCCTTCCCCAGGGAGGCAGGAACAGCTGACAAATAACTTCACACAAGCCAAACAGCCTTCAGTTGGAATCCCTATACAAGTCTACTTGACTGCAGGAGATCTGAACCAGCAACACCTGTGAGCTGAACATTGCTCAGCTGCTTCTCCAAGCTGACCTGTACAATCAAAGTATTCTCTTAAATTCAGAGGGAGAATATAATATGAGGTTATTTTAGATCTGACCTTTCAGCCACAAAGCATTTATGATATGAAATAGGTGGATCTGGGGAAATAACTCATAAGTAGCTAAGTGTTAGCTGAATTTTTACTCTTCAGGGATTTGTGATTTTTCAGCAATTCTTTCCAAAATGAAGGCTGAATTATGACAAAATTATATGCCTCAGATAAGGGACAGTGGATCAGAAGCAAAGATATTTCCTGCAATAAAACATTTATTTTGCAATAAAACATTGCAACCAGCAAGAGGGACGAAAAGAGTTGGTGTCAATGGGTTTGCTGGGTGTGCAGGATGGCTCTGGAGACCTTCCCATGAATGTATCCCCACAAAAGCTGTATCCAGATCTTTGGTAGGACACAGAGCCAAGTGTGAGAAAACTTAATAAGAAATGTTACAGTAAGAATAATATCACAAATAAACACCCAATGCTGCAGTTATGAGATTGGGAAAACTTGCACCAATGAACACTTCTGACTTTATCTTGACCACATCAGCTGATACTTCAATAACGTGTCAGGAGATCAAGCTGAATAGAAAGACACATGAAAAAAGCAACCACCTTCCTGCTGACAGCAGAACCTCTGCCTTGGATGGTCTCTAGCTGTTTGCATACATACTGGGAAGCCCAAGGAGCTTGTATTCCCTTAGCAACCAAAGTTGGCACCTGTGATATTTGTTTTCAGCGACTGACACCAAGAGTTTGAACTTACATCTGTTTTACTGAATTACGGTAAAGCAGTATTAGTAATTGCAAAAAGCAGCTCTCATTTGGACAATGCCATCCAGATCATTTGCAGCCTGTGCTGCCTGTAATTTCATTTCACATCCCACCCAGAAAATACAGGAAACTGCACAGCAGAAGAACATGACAAGTCTTATGCAGGCTGGGTCTTGACAGCGTGACCTATTCCCAGCTATAAAACTTGCTTATGTAGAAGTTTTCCTATGTCTTTTATAGTTTGTTGGTGAAGGATTGTCCACGTGGTGCCTTATCACAAACTGTGGAATGAGTCCAGGAGATGGCAACAACATGAACTGCTGTGGGGGATAACAAGGACTCTGTTATGACTGGGAACGTTTGCAGTACTATAAATAACTCTATCAATATTGTGATAATGGCACTTTAAAGAGGTCTATTTTACAAGTGTTGAATGTAAGAGAGACCACAGCTGTGCTCATTAATTCTGAAGTAGGCTCCTCTCTACGTACAATTTGCAGGTGTAACAATAGGAGTGTTGACTCAGTGCAGGTCTAGCTAGTGTTTGGATTAAAAAAAAAAGGTCACAGTAGCATGATTAGTTCTTAACGAGTCTTTATTGTGTTTGGCAGAGGGAAAGCAAATGATGATAGTTTAATTGAAAACAATAAAAGTAAAATGGAACTTTGTTACAGAATTTATCTATACGTAAATAGCTTCTCCCCCCCAAAGAGCAAGTACCGTAATTGACAGCAGTAGATCTTTTGATAATTAATTGCAGTAAATTATCACTTGGCACAAAGAAGGCATAATTCTAATTAATTTGCAACCTTTCCAGCATAACACTGAATTGAAAATGGCACTGCTGTAATTTTTTTGAAGCTAATATAGAACTGGAGTACAAACAACATTGTGATGCCTTGTGTTTTCCTTGTTTGGAGTTGAACCGGGGTGATTTGGTCCTCTCCACACAATTGCTGTACCACGTGGAGATGACCCAAATGGGCAGGAGTTTCCGGCACAGTCAGGATTAATCTGCCACAGCATGGGATAATATAATTATGTACAGAGATCCAGGCAGAATGGGTTCAGCTGGGGCTTGTCTGGGACATCAGTGCCTTGATTTGAGGACAGTCAGGGCTGTAAAGTCCTTTAAATCTAGACTTGATTCAAAATAAAGATATATGATAATGTGGACAGTCCAGACTATTTAGACAGAGCTAAGGACTACAACGTCTGTCAAATCAATCAGCCTCCATCTTGTTAACTTACAAATGAATTTCCTTTACCTCTAGGAACACAAATCCCCTTGGCAACTGCAGGGCAGAGCTATATGGCAAGTTGTCCTGGGGAGGTGTGATGGAGGGAGATCTGTGGAGGCAGCCAGCTCACAGCACGGGCAGCTTTTAACTCTAAGCGCTGCCTGGATGCAACGGCCAGCAAATCCGTCTTAAGCAGGATGCTCTGTGAATGCTTATGGATGAGGTGCTGTTCCTCTCTCATCATAACCAGACTTCATGGTAAAGCTCCCCAGCTAATGATTTGTTAATGACATTAAGATCTGGGCCCCAATCTGTGACATTGCACACAGCCCACAACTCTTCTGTGCCTCAAAACTTCTCAGTGTCCCTGGGAGATAATATTTACCTCCCGCACATCAGTGTTGTGAGAATAAATTAACTTTGGGAGAGTATGTTGAGCTCCTTGGAAAACAGTTACTAAATAAGTGCAAGTATTATCATACATTAAATCAGATCAGCTATTAAAAACAAGAACAAGTCCTCAGATCTGTAGCCCTCGCTACATCAGTTTCTTCCTCCCTTGCTGATTACTGTTAGCCTTGATAATAATGAACTCAAAGACGATATTAGCAGCCTAACCTATACTATGATTTAATCTTGATTGCCACAGATCAAGGTTTGATTTAATTGCTCTAGAATTAATTAGGAAGAGAAACAAGTTATAAAAAAGAATTTTCGCTCTAAATAAAGAAACTGTTTACATTCAATTGGAGTTCATGTTGGAACAAATCATTAAGCTATAAAAGATTACATCTGGGCTAGAATTAAAGTCAAGCCGATTCATTAACCCAAATGGTAGCCCAGAGATTACTAACATGGTATTTCTGCTTTGGTGATCAAAGGATCAAGGATACATGACCAGATGACCCTAATTGAAGCAATCTCCACTGAATTTTGTAAATGAACTCGAAGGTACTCAGAAGATAGTCAACGTGTCAACATGGAGAATAAATTTATCCTGGTAGCCTTTGTTTATACATGAGGAAAAGGAAGGGAAAGATAATGGCAATATGGCAATCCTTTATGCAGTACATAAAGCAAGAATATTTTTCTTGAGTTATGGAGGAACTTTATCCAAATTGTTTAGAGTTGTCTGTTAGAGCTTTTGAAATAAATGGAATTTACAGTCAAAAACTTAGTTGCTATTGCCCTGTCAATGACCTCATCACACCCGACCTATAAGGAGTATCTTCTGCTCGGTTAGCCCATAAATCAGCCTGCAGGCAAGGCCTTTCCTCAAAAAGCTGAATTAGGTATGATAGTTTTATTGTGTGAGCTACTGTTCACAGGGGACTGAGTAGAATCTGCTGCCTGTATTTCACTCCAGAGTGCAGGATGGATGAACTCCAGCCTTGGTCCCAATGGTGAAAGGCCAAGTCTGTGCCTCACTGAACCCCTGAACCTACAGACTCTTGATTTGGCATCAGGGAGAACTGCAGATACTTTGTCAAGGTAATACTTGAAGTATAAACTCAGTTTGTGTTTCAAGTTTTAAATAAGAAAAATACACTTAAATGCTGGAAAGTAATAGAGGTATGACTTCTTTTGAAAGCCTGGTATAGACATTAGTGAAATCCTACATATCCCTCTATGGAAAATCAAGAGTCACTGAGCATAAGAACTTCCTGAGGAGAGAGACTATGATTCTTGTTATAACAAAGCAAGAATTGGATGTGATAACTAGTGATGGACAAACTTCAAAAGGTTCAGGGCTTGTGCTTGGTCTGAGAGCTTTGATGCATATCCAAAGCTCATCCAGACCTCCTGGACATGTAAAGATTGGGATGGAAATCTTGCAAGAACAGGCTCTCTCAAGAGGTTTTTCTTTTTTGGTATTTTGGGCAAGTATTTTCTTGTCACTCTGGAGATACAACAAAAATAGTAATGTCAAGACATAAGACCTGTTCTTTAAGAGTACTTCATCAAGTCTAAATCAAGAATAAATATAAAAGCTTCTCTTAAAATGCTTTCCACATCTTCAGACCTTTTTGTGTTTAAGAGGGCAAACTTTTAAAGTAAATGGGGATAAACATGAACCAGTACCTTCTGAAGTTTGACTGTGCTACAGCCCTTTTGAGTTGGGTTCTTTTGTCATTTTATCTATTTTGGTACAATTGCTTCTATGTGTAACACACATAAAAATGCTACATAGATTTTTGGATCAATGAGATGCAGATCAAGGTGGCAGGAACACTGGCATCTTCTGAAATGTCATTTGTGTATATGACCATTGAATAAAGTAAACTCCAACTTCCAAAGGCCAGGCTTTTCATGAAACCTCATGTGTTTGAGGAAGTTCTTCTATGTGTATACCCATGTAAATTTTCTTGGTTCTCCATAGACATAAAGTAGATAATAGATGCTAAAAATGTTTTAGTTTTTGTAGAGGAGTTTTTTTAGTTTATCCACTGTAAAATATAGTTACATAGAATAAAATTTACTTGGATGATAAGGAGGGGGCTCCTGGAGCTGATAGAGGGCTAAGGTCTCTCTCCCAGGCTGGAGTGATAGGACCTTCTGCAATCTGTTTCCAGAACTGCCTGGAAATGAATCAGTAGATTCAGTGAGCTTGTATTTGGAAATGTGACCAAACTCCTGAATCCAGGGCTGAGATTCTTATATTCTTTTTTTACCACTGGCAAACAAACAGTTAAAGTACACACCATTCCTGAAGCACCAGCTTTGACAGTGGAGTTTCCTGTGACTGAGTAACCTTGGAGGACACCTAAACCTGAGACTCAGGCACGGTGCCAGGGCATGGGGCAGCATGTGCCCCTCCTCAGCACTCGATGCTCACACAGAGCACAGAACCTGCTTTTTAAAACCTTGCAGTGTTTCAGAGAATGTTCAGTGAAACAGATCTGTTGATTAAAAGCCCGCCACTGTTTCAGGTACGGGTATTATTTGCAGAGTTGGAGGCAAAGAGATGACTTCTGCCCTGTGTCTCAGAGAAAACTAGTAACGCTTTGAATATGGTACCATGGGCTGATGGGAGAGGATGGAGGAGAAGTTACCCCATCACAGTGGCTGGGGGAGAACAATTCGGTTCCTCCAGGGAGACTTGCAGGAGCAGATGCCCAGATGAAGTGCTGCCACTCCTTTTCCTAAAGACTGGTATGAAATGTTGAAAAGTGAAGGCTGAAGGGCTTGAAAATACCAGTTGACCTGTTTGCCATCACATTTAGGTCCCAAGTGTCAAGAGCATTTTAAGTGAGTCATAACAGCACATGGAAACTAGCATGGAATAAGACCTTAGGAGGGACTTCCTTTGAAGACCAGGCTGGTCAGGGCCAAACTGACTTCTTTTCACAGCATAATTAAAAAACCTCATGTGTCCTTTATGGGTTGAGCTTTGAGGAGCTCTGAGGAGGACCCCAGCAGGTGGGGCTCACTGCAGAGCAGGAGCTGGGAGCTGATCTGTAAGATCAAGATTTGTGGTTCCTCAGTGCTGGGAAAGAGGCCAAAGCCCTTTGGAACCTATGGCTCACAACTCTGTACCTGTAGCTCAACATTATCCCTAAATGGACATGGTATCACTTAACCATTGATTAATTGTTCTAAATGTTTGTTAAGAAGTTGTAACCTACTATTTTCATCTCCCTCACATGCTGAAGTCATTGCTCCCTGTGTGTCTAATCCAGCAGACCTGGCCTTGTTTCTCTCCCATTGCAGCCAATGGCCTAATCCAGCTCCAAGTCCATGGAAGTGTCTCAGTTGACTCCAGTGAAGGCTGGCTGGGATTTTGGGGAGCTGGCAAAGTGCACGGAGAGCAGCACACTGGGCTCTCCCAAGGAGCACTGCAACTCTTGTGTGCTGAGGGAGATGCTGTCCCAGGGAGTACAGTTTGCCCCCTTTGTAGTAACAACACCTAAACATGGGATGGCAAGTAAACAAGCACATACGAACCCAGCCAACGCACACAGCAAAAATTACCATCCGTGTTCAGGAAGCAACAAATCAGGTCTCTCGTCGTTGTCAGAACCACTTAAATTGTCATTGGCCATGTCACCCTTTCCTTTTTTAGCTGCTCAGTAAGCCACGTTTTGGCATATTTGTACTCAGATATATATTTTATCTTCGGTAGTGCATATGAAATCGAATGTGTTAATAAGTTGGGGAATAAATTTGCATCCGACACTCCATTATTTTTATCTTGTTTTTCTGTTTAACCGAGTCACAAAAAGTCTACACTTCAATCTCCAAATATTCCAAAACGGTACAGCAGAATTAGGCAAATTAATTACATCTTGGCATAACAGCACTAAGAATAGAGAACTCTACAGAGCTTTGCAAAAGAAGACTTTTCTACAGATGGAAAAACTTAGACACAGTGTTAAAGTTATTCCTGTAAAAAAACCCCACAAGATGAAAACAAGTAGTTTGAGTGTCTGCTCATGCAATCAGGCTTGGTTCCTCTTTGTTTTTTTTTTCTCTCCAATGTTGGCTTTTGGCTGCCCCGAAGTTGTCAGGGCACTGATTAGACCCTGGAACTGGTGAAGAGGTGAGAAGATAAACCTTGCAGGCTTTCAGGTATTCAAGGGATAAGACTGGCTGAGGTGCTTAAATACCAGATATAACCAACATGCGACTGAGGTATCAGCTCATCACTGCGAAGGCTTTGGTTTTCTGCCACTGCAGAACAGGCACAGAGCAGAGGACCACCCTTGTCCTTATAATCCCCCAGTCCAAGGCATTTCAATGAAGAACAAACCAGACATACAGAGCCAAACGGACACATAATATTTGTTAATAGAGAGGTTTTAGATTTGCACGAGAGGGTCTATTCCTTATTTTGTCTTCCCCTAATGCAGCCCCCTATTTCCATGTGATGTGCTCATTGCCATTCTCAACTTCTGTGCTATTTTAGGCACTAAACAGGCAGTCTGGATGAAGTTCAGGTCTCCTTGGTGTTTCTGACCTGTTGGACAGGCTGGGGTTTGAAAGAACAGGTAATGTACCCGTCAACTAACGAAGGGCCCAGTGAGGATTCCAATATTTCTTAAAAAATAATCCTATTGTTAATCATACAGATAGCAGAGTCAGTGGGACAGAGAAAATTATCCCATCCCTACAAGGAACAGATCTGGAAGGGTGTTCTCTGTGAGGAGGAGGATGGATCAGTCCTAGTGCCTCTTCAGTTTGGGGCCTCTTGGACAGCTGTGTTGGGGTTTTATGAGGTGGGAGTTGCAAGCAGCCACTGACAGTTGCAAAATGCTGACTGGGTCTTTCAAATGCAAGCCAAAGTTGGGCAGTATTCCTTACATTTTTCTCAAAAAAAAAAAATCCAAAGTATCTTGGGAGAGGAATCCGTGCGGTACAAGGGGTCTGCTCTGCCACCTGCCCTTGGAGAGCCACCTTCCTCACACAGCCACTCTGTCCCAGCAGGGCTGGGGCTGCTCTCTTGATTGGTGCTCATGGCACTATCACTACTCCTGCCAAAATGTGAAGCTAGGCAAAGAACCTTTGCCTCAGGAAAGCCAATGGATGGCTCATCTCAACCAGGTGTTTGGTGACTTCTTTATTTCCCAAGGCGTGGTGTTTCCAGGTGTGATAATTGATCAACCCAATTCCTAAAGGCAGCGAAAATTTGAGAGCGTTAGTGATGAGGAAAGTCCAGACTCAGAGTTTTACAGCTGCAGGGCCATGTTAGTAGCATACTTTGAGGGAACCCATAGCTGAGAGAAACAGGAGGTTTTTCTGTCTCTAAAGTGAGGTGTGTACCAAATATACGGTCATTGCAGCTGATTTTACGAAGCAGGTTTAGAGATTTTCTGAAGTATGTGAGTTGTATGTTCTCAAATATGCAGCATTTATTTTTAGTCAACTTTTGGCAACTTCAGTGCATCTGTTATGAGGATTTTGCTACCTGGCCTCCAGGGCAGCTGGGGGAGATGTGCAGAGTCCTAAAGGACAGATGAGTATGAGCTGCCCAAGAACTCTACAAAGAGAAGCTCCTTTTAAAATTGAAGCAAAGTAATGTTTTAAGGTATCTTAATCAGAAATGTTAAAAAGGGTCATGCGTTTTGTGTAGAACTTAAAAAATCAAGCAGTGTATTTTAGTACCTGCAGGAGCCTTTAAACCTCACACCTAAAAGCCCTGCCTTCATTACAGTTATCTGATGAGTGAATGTATTCAATTTGTAGTCAGAAGGTCACTCCCCTGAATTCCAAAACATATGTAATTTTTTTTTTTTTTGGATACAAACGGAATAGCACCATAACTGTTACTCTGCTCTTCTGAATAGCATCAGTTTTAGTGCTGCAATGATCTGCAGAGGATGAGGTTTTGCAGCTGGTTGCCTGCTCTGAGCTCTGGATGGAGCCACCTGAGATGGTGCAATTCCACATGAAAGACAGTAATGGGTATCTGCAGACAAGATGTAGGTGTCAAAAATGAGAATTAAAGTAAAAAAGCACTTGTTTCAAACTGAAAGCTTCAGCTGGAGAATGTGAGATAATGCCAGGTTGTTGTACCCCAAGGGAGTGATCGTGTGTTGGGCAAGACGAATTCCTCCCTGGAAGTGCCCCCCTCTTCCTTGACTGCCAAGGCATCCAAGTATCTGTTTTAGGGTAGATATCTAGTTGTTAGGCAGTAAAAAGTAACAGGTGAATCCACCCTTCATGCCCAGATGTGGGATGTGCTGTTTTCTATAGGTATTGTATGTATATTTGATGTCAGGACCTTTACAGAGATCTAGAAATTAAGTTAAAGCACAGACCAGTGATTAAAAGGATCACAACTAGGATCTGGACACTGTCTCTCACACTGTTGTCCTTTGAATCTCGGAAAAATCACCCTAGGCAGGATTTTTAGGGATGCTTAGGTGTGAAGTGCTGTTGGTGTCAAGTGATTCATCCAGATTGCAGTCAATTATTTAGACATATAAACAGTGATGGGATTGTTGCCCTTAAATCTCTGTCTCTGTTTCCCTGTTTTCAACACAGCGACAGCACCTACCTGCCAGGCAGGATTACTGTCCCCAGTGCTTTGAGATCTTTGGGTGGCTGACGCTGCCAGTGAAAAGTGCAAGCTCATCATGAATTTCAGATTGTCTTGCACATGGTGCACTGCAGACAGCACAGCCCCCGGGCCCTGCAGCGCTGAGCACCACCACAACCGACCTCAGGTTTGGTGACAAAATTCGTAGCACCAACTGATCTGTGAGATCAGCTGCTCCCTTCCTCCCAGCTTCTTACTGACTTCTGCTGCGTGACTCAGGGGCCTGACAGGAAGCAGCATCAAGGTAGAAAGTACTTATTCTCGTCTCTGTTGCATTAGCACCAAAAGATATGCTCTATTCCTTAAAATGCAGCTTAGGAGATAAAAATAACCAGTTTTCCCTGTATGGCTGGAGTCTGGCTTGAGCGCTGCACAGGAGCAGGCAGGGGGATGCGAGCGGAGCGGGAGCTGCTCGAGCCTCCCAGTCAGTTGCCCATCTCTCCCAGTAGATGATGCTAAAGCGCGATTGTTTTCAGCAATTTTAAGGAAGTGGAAGATTTTAACGGGGGAAATCCAAGGTGGTAGAAAGGCTTCTGGGGCTCAGTGCTGCAGGGGAACATACTGCAAACATCCTGAAAAACCTGGGGACCAATTTGTTGCTGTCTTGTATTTATTAAGAGCTTGAAAAGTAACAGAGTTAGAGCTTCTGTGGGTTTCAGGATTTTTAGGCAGAGCATGGCATGCTTACGTTAACATGTGTGTTTCTGCAGTCCATACAGCTCAAGTACAATGCCAGCATCTTACTGTCTTACCATGCCATGTCTTTTGACTCTTGCCATCATAGAGCTCCTCACCTTCATCTCCCTACCAGACCCATACTGTGTTTCCTAACCTCTGTGAAGGGCAGCCAGACCTTTCAGGAACAACATATTCAGCAAGAGTTGTAGCTTTCTGGTGACTTTTGAAATTTGCAGTGACATGTATTAGTAGGAACAAAGCAGCCTTTTTCCTGTCAATGCTGCCAAAGTTCAGATACGTTTAAGCTCCCACCACTCTCTGGAGCCAGGAGAGGAAATGGTTCTGGAGTGGGAAGTATAGGCTCAGATGTACATTTCCTTGGAATTTAGGAAAATTAAAGGGAGTTTGGCCTTGGTTTTACTTCCATTAGAACTTTTCTGAGGACTTCTAGGGCAGGAAATATCATTCACTCTGAAATGAAGTTTCAAAGTCCAAAGATTTATCTGGAAGTTATTAATAAAAACGATAAAAACATAAACCAAGTTCTTTTAGTGAAAAAAGTTGCCTACATTTTTTGAGTTGGATACTTTTTGTACTTCTATAGATGAAAATTCTTTTTTTCCCCTTTTAAGAAAAAAGAGACTTCTGGGATCTGCTGTAAGGACATCGTTTTCTTCTCAGCATCCAGACTGTTAGTCCTGGACTGATGTGCTTTAGGAAACATACAAGAGGTCCCTGTCCTCACAGACAATTTGGAACAATGCATATTTTGGGAAAAAGATGTGCAGAAAGACAAAAGAATTTCTCTGGATCCTGTGTCTGGTATGTGGAGGGGCTCAGAGGAGAACTTGATTCCTCATCAAGTGCTTAGTCTGCTGGACCATTATTGCTCCTATGCTAATACACTCATCAATTATACACTGGGGCTGTATGATATAACACCACCACCTCCCTGCTTCCTAAATTCCTGTAGGCAAACATAACATGTTGTCAGGGATCCAGTGCTGATGTGCCTTTTCCGTGACTGATGTGCTTCCTTGGGTCAGAAGTATATCCTGGGATAGTCAAGAATGCACCAAGATATATGGATGGGTTTGTTTTCTTCAAAGCCCTTGGACTAGAATCAAATTGCCTGAAGGAAACTTCTAAGAGCATTTTAGTCTCTTTTAAGAAAAGATTTTCTGCAAATATTACTGGGTTTGCTGTTTTCTTGTCACTGACTGTATTGGGTTTCCTTGGATTCTCTGGAGATATTGTCTGTTCGTGTGCACTGTAAGCAGCCACTCCAGAGGCTGTTTAATAAATGGAGATATTTTTTATCCCCTGCTCTCTGGAGATCATTCTCATCACACTGGGCTAAATTCTTCACCCACCTTGGGAAGAGGTTATCAGTGGGAATGGGACAGTTACAAGTTTTACAAAGTTAATGAAACAGGATGAAATCAGTTCTATATGGGCTTCTCTGGTGATAGATGGGGTGGAGACCGAGCCAGGGGGCTGTGGAGCAGGAAAGTTTACAGACAGCAAACTGCAGAAGAGCTGGAAAACAGCCTGATGGGCCCTCGGATCAAATTCTGAACTAAATAAACAGTATTATCCTTTTGGGATACCCTTTTGGATAGGTGGAAAACAACTAGGTGTGCATAGGCGGAGTGGATGATGAGATTTGAAAAGAAACTCCAGGAAAAAGAACAATGGTGTTGAATGTGAAGTACAGCATGAGAAATCTGACGCTATTGTGCTCTTTCTGCCCTAACTCATGCAAAGTATGAAATTCAGTATGTAAGAGAAAGATGAGATTTTTCTTCATTGTCAGTGACCCTCAGTAGCTTTTACAGGTGGAGCTGTTATTTAAAATAGGGAGGCGAGAGCTTACTTCACTTTTTCATTATTTGAGAGATTTAGGAAAGAAGGATAGATATGGCTCATAAAGACTGTAAAGCAGCTAAAAGCAATTGCAGAATGAATTACTTCAGAGTTACATGATGTTATTAGAGTAAGTGTAAGGTGCTATCCTTTTCATATGGACCAAAGAAAATAAAATGGGAACTTCCAAGCAATAGTATTCTGACCTCACCAAATGCCTTTGTCTAATTTAGACTGCATTAGCAATTGTGTTCTTTACAAAATTCGTGGTAGGATAGAGGAAGGATTTATAGACAGCATTATGTCCTAAAGGGATTCATACACTGAAATTACCAAATGCATTTAAAAACACAAAATTAGCACTTTTCATCCATAAATTTCCGAAGTTGTGTTTTAAAAGGAGGACATTACCTAACTCCATGTAAACTAAATAACTTTAAGTCAAATGAGACAATTTATGTTTGAAAGATGTTTATACTTGAAATGAGAACATCATTTACCATCTCTTTGCCTTTTTCTCATGCTGATTTATCTCCCAGATTTCTGGAGGTCACTCTTATTGGTAGAAGTCAGCATTTGTTGTGTTTTGCAATGCAAAAATTCTTTTCATTCCCTAACACTAGAACAATATTTCATTGAATTGCTCTGGTTTATTAGACTAGTTGCACAGATGTCCTCTCTTCCTGAGCCAGATGTACAGAGTGCTGCTTCCAGCTTAGCCCAAACTGGAACATGTTGACAGAATAACATAACTGAGACCAGACATATTGCATTTTACACTAAAGGTCATGCAAAAAGCACAGGCTGCATATAGCATGGGCTGTTTTACATAAACACACATTTGGTTCAGCTTTGGTATAGGGATTACTGAAAGAATGCTTGGGGAGGATAGGCTATAAAGCAGTTGGAAAGATCTGACAGTCATTGAATGAATTACCCCAAACTGGTATATCTCTCTCAGAACAAGTGTGAAAGGCTCTCTGCAAAAGGAGGCGAGAGAAAACTTGCAGCCACAGAAGCTACTTGGCAAGTTGAGCAGGAGATTTCCTGAGGACTTTTCCAGTGCAGTGGGATTGACTCAGCACTGACTGTCCTTACCTTGCTAACACCTTTCACCAGCAAAAGAGGACTTACTAAAAGGAGAATAAGAAATCAAATTGCTCAGCAAGGAAGTTGTATGAATGCAGGCAAGACCAGAGTGTTTCCAGTGGCTGCAGTACCTATTTTGAAGCAGAGCTTGAGGGAAGCAGTAATGGATCCAGATGTTACAGAATCCTTGGCTTGTTCTGCAGAGCAGCTACAACTTCAAATACTTAAATGTTGCACTCACACGAGCTGAAGAAGCACACAAAGACCTGCACCCAGATTAGTTCACAGACTCATAAAATGGTTTGGAAGGGACCTCAAAGATCATCCAGTTCCAATTCCCTGCCATGGGCAGGGACACCTTCCTCTAGCTCAGGTTGCTTTAAGCCCTGTCCGACCTGGCCTTGACCATTTCAAGATATGGGGCAGATGCAACTTCTCCGGCAACCTGTGCCAGGGCATCACCGCCCTCAGAGGGAAGAATTTCTTCCTGATATCTAATCTAAAACTACTCTCTGTCAGTTTGAAGCCATCCCCCCTTGTCCTGTCACTCCAGGCTCTTGTAAAAAGTCTCTCTCCATCTTTCTTGTCAGCTCCCTTCAGGTACTGGAAGGCCACAGTTAGGTCACCCCAAAGCCTTCTCGCCTCCTATTCGAGGATAAGGGTGCAAAGCCAAACCAGGGACAAAATTCCAAATATTCTTTGCTAACCAGAATGGTCTCAAGTGCTACAAATCTTGCATGGCACATGCTATGCTGCCCTCAAGCCTGGTGACAGAGGAAGGGGAACAAAACCCTTCTGAATTTTGGAATTCACTTGTGACTTGAAGCAGGCATGAGTGTTTTTATGCGGGAGACTTAACCCCTCTCAGTTTTCTGATTTGAAACAATGATATAACCACTAACCTCCTGAGGAGACTGTTCAGTTTAAATAATCAGTGTTCATAAAGTCTTTGAATTAAAAGACAGTACAGACTGTAAGTGCCAAGGATTACTGGTACTACGAACAAATGAACAACAGCAAATGACTATAAGCACGCCACAAAGGAGGAATGTCATTAAGGAAAGAGGTCCCTTTTTGAGCTGGCAAATACAAAGCAGTGAGTCATTTATTTTCAGTATGAAAAAACATTTCAATGTTGTTCTGTAAGTGATTCTGCTTATGATCATTACTCCTTAGCTAACTGCTATAAATACTTTGAAATGGTGACACGGTCTTCTATTCCCACCTAGAAATGCAGAAAAAAAAGGAGAGGAAAATAAAAAAATAAAAATAGCTGAAGAAGGCATGTCTGGTTTGCCACACACTAAATTCAGTCATTTTTGTCTGATGCATAGTTTTGCTTTTTTTTCCTGAAGACATCTGTGTGTGCGTGTAGACCGAACTGTCCCATGCTTTGTCTTTACAGTCTGACCAAGATTTATGAGTTGATAACTGTTGAAATTCTGGATCACAAAGCATCGTTTTTGTTCTCTCCTGACCTTAGCTGTGACCTCTGGGACTGCAGGCAGAGAGAAATGTGTGACTTGTGTACAGTCAGGCAGGGTAACGCAATCTGCTGGCACTGCTAAAGCACAGCGTCACGTTTCTGTGACACAGAGTGCAGTAAATTGGCCTGCAAAGGAGTTACAAAGACTACGAGAGGCATAGGAATTTCTTTCTCAAACATTTTCAAGCAATGCCCCAGCTCCCTTAGATATGGTCAGTATGACCAGTGACAAAGGAGCAGGTTATGAGTTACTTACCAGGTTAACTTAACACACAGTATTCTGACTGGTTTTTGCAGTAGTTGTGATTTGAAACAAACTTGTGGAAATTCTGTTACCTGAAGTTTTGGATCAAAAGATGTGTGTGGGTACACATACCTGCTTATTTATTCCTTACAATGACTAGTGAATTTGCTGTCAGTGTTCTCTATAATGAGGTGCACAGAACAGGCTGGTCTCTCCCCCCTGTGCTCCTGCTTGGCCGCCAGACCACCCAGGCCTCCTGCACCACAAGGATTCGTCTCACTCACTGCCTTGCCTAAACAGCAGCTCTGTCTGATCCCTGCAATAGAAAATCTTTTAATACACAACAGGACTGTCAATTTTTCACTAACATAAGGTTATGGAGATATTTTAACCCTCTGAATAATCTTCTAAAGAAGTCAGTAGAGCAACACTTGTTTCAAACTGAAGTAGCACAGTGGCAAATTGTACTCAGATCTCCAATAGCAGTTGTCTCCATTCCCTCCCCTCCTGGAGGCAATGACAAATAGCAGCCAAACCCTCTGGACGATGCTGCATGAATTGGCTGAGACAGGATTGTTAGGAGAACATGGTTTTGCTGAGCTCGCTAAGTGACAGGGCTGTTTAACTCACACAGCACACTCACCCAGCAGGCATCATTGGGAGAGCAAAGGAAATCCTTCCTGCTCTTTGAAAGACTGAGGCTATGATCTCCCCTGTAGAAAGGAGGTGACAGCACATAGCAGGAACTGGGGGCTCACAGAAACAGAGGCAGAAAATAAAATTTCAGTGCTTGCTTTCTGATAAAGTCTGTTATTTGCTCCATATACAAGTTTGCCATTCTTAATTTGAATTTAGCTCTGTATATTTTCTGCTAGAAATTCATTGCAAGGCCCAGTGCACTTTTGCTGGGATATGTGGCCTTGTACCTTGTTGATCCCACAGGAAAGCTGACACGGCTTATTTCTGATGAATTTTTCCTGCGTGTTAGTAGTTTAGAAAACAGCAAGAAATGACTCAGGACTTTAAGGAGATTCTTGCCTCTGCTTGTTTCAAAGCTGTAATTCTGGTCCTATGTGGAAGTGACAGTGGAGAAGCCAAAGGCTCCAAGGTGGAGAAGGGAAGCCCTTGCAGCACTGGAGCCTTTCTGGCAGGTATGAGGTGGAGGTGATTGATGAGGCCAGTGTGGGATCCCTGCTCCATCTCTACTAACACCTTTAGTGCATATAAAGAAGAAGAATTCTGGTCTCCAGCTCTGTAGCTCAAAGACTTCTTTTCAGAACTGTGTTTCTTGCAAAATAATTATAACTGCAAATTAGGAATGGGGGTGTTCAGCACCTCCTTACATCTCTCTCATATGCATCTAAAATAAAATAAGCGTTGCAGAACTATTGTAACCTTCTGCTATATTCTGCTATAGGTTCAAGTCAGATATGAAACTGAGACACTTGTTTAGCTAGGAGCAAACACTGTGTATGTTGGATTTACTGCCATTTCTAATCCCAGCAAACCTATTTTCTGCAGTAAACAGTCCAGTGTATTTGTAGCAACTTTATATGTGCAACTCAAATAAAGCACAGCTGACCTTAGTCACCCTAGGCTTTTGTAGCACAGGTTTAGGTCCTGTTGAGTGCCCTGCCCTCAGCTCCTGGTGGTGATGCTGGTCCTGAGAGAAAAGGACATTCAGGGGTGACACCCACAGAGATCAAGGGGCGTTTTTCCATTGCCTCTATGGATAAGTTTGGTTCAGACCAGTGTTTCTCAGGGATTCCTGTGCAGGTTTTAAGGGGACAAGAGCATAAGCAAAAAAGCCAAAATTCATTGAGTTGGGTGAATCGTGGTTGTGTTTGCCAGGATTTATCTTTTCTCAAAAACGTTGCTGCTGTGGGGCCCTTTAATTGCAGATCGGTACCAGGGATAGGCAGAGCCTGATGTACTGAGCTTCCCTTCCCATACAGGCTGTAATTTCTTTCTGGAGAAATTACTTTCCAGAATTCAGTGGGCTTTGCTCTTATTTAAAGGGATTTCATAACAGCCTTTTTAAGAGACTGGTTCTCAAAGCTCTAAAATCTCATTTTGGATGTTCAGCTAAGTTATAAAAATGAGAGGTTGAAATTAGTGCAGCAAATTCTTTCCTAAAGAAGTGAATGTTCGAGTCATTCTGAGTAATATCCAGATTATGTATGATCCAAATCTATGATGCCTGGGTCAAGAGCAGACCAGGGTCTAACTGAGATCTTGAGATAGCATTTAAACATATATAACAATCATGATCTTCACTTTTCTAATGACTGGAGTCTACAACAAGGAAAGGGAGAAGTATTGAATGAAATATATTACTGTCAGGGTATATTTTACTACCTGAAGTATTTTATTGACTACTTCAAGGGAATCAATGCCTTAAATAAGCATAACTGCATTAGGAAAAAAGAGAGATTGTTATATGCATTCCTGTGTTTTAAGTTCCTGCTGTATGTTTTATGTTTCATGCAACTTGTTGAGTTGGTTAGGGTTTAGGAAATACTTGAGAAAGGAAATGATTTTGACATTTGCAATTTATTTGTAAAACAGATGCAGAAACTGAAGGTAAAAAAAAAAGATTTGTCTAAGTATATGATGGCATAAAAATTGGAATAAAATACTAAATAAATCATAGGGACATATATGGAAAATAAATGTATCAAAACCAATTTAAAATTGTGAAGAATAGTTCAAAAGGAGAAAGCAAATGCAAGATGAGACAACAGAATATACAGCATGGACGTGCCTGGGCTTTAAGTGGAGTCAGGATGGTTATGTATATTTGTACTTCCCTGCTAAATTCACCTGGACAGGGATCTTATCCCAAACCTTTTACACAAGTTTAAGCAGGGTCCAAAGGGATTATGCTCTACATGCTTTAGAAACCACACAGGTACCTACTGATGTTCCAAATATGTATTTCTGTTCTGACTTTGTTACTGTGAATTAACACATCTAAGACCTACTTATATCAAGCCATCGCATAACTGGAATTTTCTCTTCAGCTCCCGATGCAATTGATGACATCCTTAGCCCAGAATTGAGGCATCTCAGTGTAGATGTGCATGTTTTAAGGGCTTCTGGGTCATCATATGGTCAGCAATGTATTTCATCCTGTGGTTAATCTCTCGGATGCCATGCTATGTTTGCCTTGAGGCTTGTTTCAAGGTCTTGATTAACGCCACTAGTCCATGCCTAGTTAAGCTGGCAGGAGCCTGTTCTGCAACCAAAATGGGTTTCCTGTCCCCCCGTGCTCTCCAGATGGTTATTTGTGCTCCCTCCCCCTGTGTCAGCACAGGTGTTTCTCTGACCATGCAGTGAGAGATCAGAAAACTGATCTCAGTGAAAACTGACCTGGTTTAAAGAAGAAATGCCTGTTTTTCTGACAGGCCATTTCCTTAGCTGGGTTCACTGAAAATCTGTGAAAGGGAGGGATGGCAAAGCAGGAGCGGAGCAGGGAACCAGGGTTGGGAGAAGTAGCATGGGGCGCTTTGCTCAGCTCCTCTGGAAGTGTGGGGAATTGCTTGAAAATACTTAAAGAGTATCCAAGTATCAGTATCCAGCTGGATCATGGGCCTCCTTACAGTCCTCCATGAGGAGAACATTCACCCCTACCAAGCTGCTGAAGAAGCAGCTCCCTGTGCCAATATCGGCCATACAAGCAAGTCCCTGTGGGATTTGCAGCCGCTGCTCTGTAGAAATTGCCTGTGCACATGCTCTTCCCTCATGGTGAGGGAATCCCTTATAATTGAAATCAACCAAAACTCTGCCTCTAATTTTAGACCTTTAAAATCTGAAAAGGTTTTCTCCCTGGTGAGGTTCTAGGCTGCGGTGATATACTGTGAGTTACATTAGGAACAACCTGATGCTTCCACACTAAACTCCTAAAGTCATAGGCTGCTTGTAGGCATTGCAGTTCCCTTTCATTTCCCTTAGCTTATGAATAATTGGTTTCCTCCCTAAAGGCTGGATTCAGCCCACCAGGAAAGATCATCAAGTTTGAGAAGAGAATTAATTTTTTGGTGGCTCCAACTTGCCTGCAGATCTCATTTTTTCACCTTACATCACCTGAGGTTTTCACCCCAAGACCAGAGCAGTGTCACCGTCCCTTACACAACAATGACATCTCTCCCCATGGGGTCACACAGGGAAGCAGGATTGCACAGTCAGGGGCAGAGTGCATTTTCAGCAAGTCACCTGACCTGACTTTTCTCATTCAAAAGGAAAACTTTCAGGTACTGAATACAAGCATTTTTGTCAAATGAGAACGATAGGTCTGTTCACTGTAAGGAACAACTCTGAGCTGTGGTTTCTCTATGTGGGTTTGGCTCCCACGTGTCCTTGTTGTGGTTTGTTACCTGAGTTAGGCTTCAGCAGGTTTTGTCTACGAGATTGTGTTTACCCTCACATGGCTTGGAACAAGACTTTAGAGAAAACAGCGTAAGTTTTGGGAAGGAAGCAGCATCTTCCTCATATGGAGTGGTACCAAAGCTATTCAGATGACTGGAATTCCTGTTGAAAGTAAAGGAGATGAACTAAATTCAAATTATTGGGTTGATGATTTGCATTTTAACTGCGTCCTATCCTATCTCTAACAACAAAATCTGTATCTTGACCTGAAGGGTGCCTAGTAAGATTTTAAAGACTGGTTTGAGTAGTTAAAATATCTGTCGCAGAACACAGGCTTCTATACCAACTATCAGCAAGGCTTTTAAGTGTTTTTAAGCTTGATGTCAGGGATTAGTATTTCTTAAACACCATACTAAGATGGTAGAGGAGAGACTGATGTATGTTTTTTGGACTCAGGTGTGCTCCAAAATGCTCTTTTGGGCCTTTTTAGACCTGTTTTCACATAGGTCCAGAATGACATAAGCAAGCCTCTGATGTGGAAGCTGCTCCTACCCTTGGCAGCCCAGCTCCCTGTCCGTGGCACAGAGGACATGCCCTGCACTCCCGCTGATGGGAACTGAGGCACAACCGATGCAGTGTCCTTCGTGCAGGGCTCTGTGCTCTCCCTGCACTCATTCTGCCACACTGAGATGCATTGCTGGTGCCTGGAAGTGATGCTGGTGTGGATGGTGGCAGAGCCAGAACGCAGCCCACTTGTCTTCTCATAAATTAATGTGAGATGGTTTGACTGAATACCTCTGTGTAGGTATTCCCTAACAGAGTGTCTGAAATACACTGCCAGGACCTCCCCTCTTCCCCTCCAGGATGCTATACTTAATTAAATCTCATATTTTTTTTCTTTAGACAAGAGAAATTGCGATGGAGAAAGAAGGTAAAGCAACAAAAAATATAGAAATATGTCCTAAGATGTAACAAGCAAACCTTAACAAGGATTAAAGGAAAAATAAAGCTCTTTAAAGGCTCTGAAAGAAGTTTTACAAAAGAGAATAAAGGCAAAATCAGTCATCCAGACTACAATAACTAGCTTCATTTACAAGTTTTTGTGGAAGTTTTTTTTTTGCTCAAACAGCTATTTTGGAATTCAAATTCAATTTTTGCTCATGTTTTACCTGTGTTTGAGGTAAAGCATGAAATTTCCTCTAAATGCCAGCCTGTAGTAGTTCGTCCTTAGGATATTGTTTTAAACATAATTGAATTGCTGGGGTACATTAAACATTGCAGTGTTTTAAGCGGGGGAAATAATTTAATGATGTGGTCTTTAAGACAGTTAATTAGCCTGGCATGTATGAAAGTGTAACAAGAACACCACCTACTGTAAAAGTGAATGTTCTACACTCTGGAGCACTAATTCCTGATTGCTTCACCCTGCATAGAAATCTTTAACCCCTTTTTTGTCAGATGTTTTTAAGCAAAATTACTGAGTTCGGAGTTGGTGACTGCAGCTCTTGCCTACAGTAGCCAGAGGGAAAACCTAAGCGATAAAATAAATTGCAATCAGTTTAAACATCAGGAGTGATCCTTTCTGAAAAGATTATTCTGGGGTCTGATACAAGTAATTCTCATAATGATGATGGATTTTTTAGCTGGAAATAGTAAGGATTTAAATAAAATTTCTGGTGGTGTCAGCACGGTTTTTAGAAAATTGCTTGTGGTGACCCTGCTGCAATGTTCCTGGCTTTCTGGCTTGATTTATCCACCATAGGATGGGCTGTGAGAACATCCAGCATTCCCTCTGTCCCCTTAGCAGGTGGTGACATAGGTCACAGTGCAGGGAAATGTCCATGTTCCCTCCATAGCTCTCGAGCTCTATTTTTGAGAATAGCCAGTGGGATATGGGTCTCTTGTGCAGCCTGAGCCGGTGCAGAGCCGAGTTCCGCTGAGCTCCTCAGGGTTCAGAAACTCTCTGCTCACAGAGAACTGCTGGCACTTTGCAGGACTTGCCCAGTTGCCGAGGTTTGGCTCAAAGAAAGGCAGGACAGAGGCTTTCCAAAAAGGTCTGCAGGCTTGGACCACCCAGAGTCTTCAAAATGCTATCGCCAGCTTTTATCAGAACACACAAAGCATGATGTATCTTCATCTTTTAAGCTTTGCCTCTTTATCCTGCAGTAGCAAAGCCATGATATTTAGTGGCTGTAATAACACTCCGGGTTTGAAATCCCCAATCCTCAGGGATCTTTTGCCCCTTACATGAAAGCCACTTACAACTACTTATAAAGGACCGCGGAGCTTCTGATTTTCTGTATTGCTGGGACAGTTGTGAGACAATTCATTGAGAGGATAACGCCTTCTGCTAAAAGGATCAAAAAGAGAAAGAGAAATCTGATGGGGAGGAACAGTGAGGGAATTCTTCAGGGTTCAAAGCATAGTACTGTCCCTGTTGAAGGCAGTAGAGATGTTGCTCTTCATTCCAATAGCTCCCGATTTTACTCAAAGTCACTTTCTGCTTTTATGTCTGCAGCTGAAAGTGTCGAGCACAGCAGAATTTTCTCTTCCAGTCAGAGAGCAGATTTTGTGTTGTGCAAACGATGCTGAGCACTGGCAGGGACGGGAGCATTCCTGATTAAACAAACTCCCTAATAGACCAAGTCTTGCGCTGCTAAACTCGCATGCATTATTGCGCAGGAGGCCGAGCATATTTCAGCCACAATGATGGAGTGGGCAGCACTCTGTCAGATCAATTATGTACAAGGCCCATCTTCTCTATGATTCCCTCGATTTTTCCTCCTGACAGTTCACCTTGTGCCCAACCTTCTGTTCTCACAGAGAAAAACCTGCAGACAATAGAAAACCTAAGGCTGTTTTTCCTCACCACTAAATGGTATAAAGTAACTCTTTCCTGTCAGGTTTCTCATGACATTTCTCAGAAATTTATTTTCCCCAGTTTAGGAGATTTATAGCCTCTCTTTCTTTCTTTCTTTCTTTTTTTTTTTTTTTCCCCTCTTTTTTTTCTCTTTGGTAATGTCACAAAGATAGTGAGTGCACACTAGTGTGGTCCCTGTACATTAACAGCACTGCAGGTGGTGGCAGCTACTGCAGCCTGCTCCAGCTTCAGTGAAGAGCTGCTGTGCCAGACACTGCCCATTTCCCATCTCAGGGCAAGAGATCTGATCCATACTGGGCTCTGGCCTATTCTCCATCCTGCCCATGCTAGTGGCATTAAGACTGGGCTTTGGCAAATGTTTTTTTCTGTGACAGAACACACCACCGCTCATGGAATACAAGTCCTAGCAGAGACTTTTCAGTTCCCAGTCAATTATCAGATATAACTGGCCTCAAGCATTTATAAACAGTTCTGCCCTGAAGTATTTAACTCAAAGAATGAACTTGAATTTACTAAGTGAGGACCAGTATCTGCATATAGTGTCTGGAATAATTCAAAGCATATTTCATGAGAGTGAGATGCTGAGTTAAAGCGAACTAAGTGGTGTGAGCTGGGGCAACTTCAGAGAAGAGAACTAGTGCCTCATCTTTCTCAATCCTGTAAGTCAAACTGTACAGCTGGGGCAGCAAACTGAGCTTGGTGATGCCTAGGCTGAAGACCACTAGGAAACCACAGCAAAGAGAGAACAAATTGTCGAATGGCTCAGGCAAAGTTTCTTTTATTCCCTCTGTGCAGAAGGAGATATTGGAGCACATGTTGAATTCCTGTGAACTCAGTTGCGTGTGAGCAAACTCAACACAAAGCACAATTAAGCAATCAAGTCCATTGTTAGATTCCCCATCTATCAGAAATAGAAGAAGTACCAAACTGAAACAAAGCTCAGACAGATGTGTGTGTACAAATGCAAAGCAGAACTGATGGCTATCGGGGACCTCCTGGAGCCTGTACAGCACTGGTGGTGGGAAGCTTGGGACCCTGTCTCTGCCTTTGTTGGAACTGTCTTAGTCATTCCTGCAGATGAAGCGTCAGATGAAGAGTTTTGGCTTAACTATACTGTTCAAAACATCCAGTGTTTGTGATGTGCATAAGGGGAGAGAGCCCCCCAGCCCCAGCACAGGAGACGAACTGCCCTGGGGTTGGCACAGGGAACATGAAACGCAGCCGGCACAGTCGGGATCGCGGGACCACAGCATGAGCCCCGGGGAACCGAGACTGCAGACATTGCTCAGCCAAGGATACAAACACATTTTTTTGGTTCAGATTGATATCTTCCACAGATGCCTTGTCTTCCCAACAAACTAACTTCCTTTCCTAACCTCCCTCTCCTCTGATCAAAAGACTCTTGTCTTTTGCTAGGGCAGAAATTAAGCCGTTTTTCTACCTGTGTCACTTGAACCTGGGGAGAATTCAAGGTCCTGATAACATGGCTTTTCCACATAGTCTTTTTTTACTTCTCACCATTTTCCCTCTTACTTTGATCTGAAGGGTTCTGCTCTCACTTTCCAATCTCACTTGTCTCTCCCTCTATAATGAGAATCCTGATAGCAGATATATTATGTGATATATTGTGTCAAGCAGTCACAACACTGTAGGATCCCCGTGTTATGGAATAAAGTACACATGGCAAGTCTACACATGGCAAGTGCAAGATTTATCCATGGAAAGTCACTATATCCTTTGACTGAGAAATAATACTCTCCAACGCAATGTTAGCATTCTTGGTCTCTGATACCAAAATTGATTTAAAAAAAGGGATGGTACATAATAAAAATTCAAGCTTGAATAGCTAAGAAATATATAGTAAAATGTTTTCAAATGTACGTAACTGCTGTTACTTGGTATAAAATGTCTTTTATAGCTAATTGTTCCTCCTATCAATGGCTACAGCAGAACGTGTCTAAAAAGTGTCCTGGAATGAGCAAGGTTACATCTTTAAAGATACCTCATGTATCTTTAGGAACAAAGAACAATGAATTTTTTCTGAGTGCAAAAGGTCAGCCCTTTATATTGTCTCTGATATTTAAGGTTTTAATTAGAGATCAACTATGTAATGATGGTGTAGTGCTCTGCATTGTTAAGGCTGACTGGAGACAACCTAAGTCCTTGAATCCTTTTACTTCCTACTTGGACATATTTCCAGTAAATTCTTAGAATTTTAGACCTACAGGTGAAGTTATAACCTCTAAGCATGATTCAGACGAAGAAGAGTGAAAAAACTGATCAGCTGGAAGATGGTCCTGAAACAGACTGAAGTTTACCTGAAAATTATCAGGCAGTGATTCGAGGAGATTTAACCCTGCTGCAGAACCTGGTAATTCCAGCTCCTGACACTCCTGCCTTTCTGCTGGGTGCACTGTGGAACAAAAGGGCCCAATAACCTACATTACTAGCGAATATTTCAATCTGACAGCTCACTCTCTCTCTGACAGCAGTGCTGTGACAACACGTCTGGGTCAGATTCAACACGATTATGTAAGCCACCAACCAAACCTTTTTTTGAATACATTAAAGGCTGCTTAAGTACAAAACCCACCCATGCAAATCTTAAAATGCAGGGAAATATTTGGCTAAGGAGAGCTTTGGACACCCCTTTGTGCCCACACATTATAGCAAGCGATCACACCAAGAAACAGCCTCCACAAGAAACTCCTTTGCATTTCCAGCATCCAAGAAATCTAAAACATGCCCAAATTCCTCTGGCAAGAGGAACAAACCTTAACTCTGACCTCAGCTGGAAGCTGGCACTGCCAGCTTTGGAAGGGGAAGCTCTGACTGCCAGTACCTCTTGGGTGGAAGCAGGCAGAGGAGGGAAATCAGCTCTAGGAAAATGTCTGCCTGCACCATGTGGGTTTCTTTTCTAGTATACAAAATAATATGCAACATTTCTTAATCCACTAGTTTGTATGCAGGGCTGGAAATGCCATGTTAGATTTCCGGGAAAGGGATGAAGGTGGTAGGACTCAAGGTGAGAGTCCCCTGTCCCTTCTGGCAGGGCTCTGGAAGGTTTTGGCCAGTGCCATCAGACAGATGGTTGGTGTGATTGGAAGCTCAGCCATTTCTTCTGGGTTGAAATCCTATCTCAGTGCTTCTGGAGCCTTTCAGCTGCATTTTATTTCTGACTTGACCATTCTGAGCTTGATTTAAAGAGGACACTCATAAGCAGGGAGAAAGGTGCTTACAAAGGGCTTCAGAGTACTTGGAGTTTTTTAATATTAGCACCTCAAAAGATTTCTGTGCACGTAGCATTTCACAGCTCTTGAAACAACTTTTCATGCCACTGGTTCATCCTGTGCCACAGCCATTTAACCAAACCTGTCTTGGGCAGTAGTGGGAACACAGTGGAACTGAGAGGGAAACGGAGCTTGGAGATGCTGCATTCAGAGATGTGGGTTATGGGGACTGCACTGGGACTGGATACTCACAGGTTTGAGTGGCACATGGCAGGGCTGGCTCCAGGCCAGGCACCAGGATGGTCTGAGAGATGTGTCCCTGCAGGGCAAGGGCTCTCAGCTCCCAGTGAGATATCACTTATGAGGCATATTTCATGCACTCAGTGGTGGCCTCTCTCACCTGAATGTCATGTCAGTGTCACTGGTTCTTGCTGAATTTGGAGCTCAGCAGTTCCTGGGAGCTGGGAGCATCTGCCTGAAGGCAGGATATTGCTTATCAGCATCTTGGTTCTTTAGGAGGCTAATTCTCCAAACTCCTCCTAAGCTATTACCCCAAGGCTTTCAGCTGAGAGAGAAAGAAGTTCCTTGCACCCTACTCCTCAAGGGCTGCCAATTCCTGGGCCAAGTGAAGTAAAACCTAAACCAGCCTGGGACTCTTCCTGTCCTCCTGAAGGCAAGAGCAGAGCTCACAAGGTGTGCAAGACGAGAAGACTGAGCAAAGTGGGTCACATGGACAGGAAGGGACTTTACACTAATGAAGTGGTCTCAGTACCATCCCACAGTCATTAATGGTACTAAAAAGAAACTAAACTGAAAGTTTAGTAAACCAAGTTCTTGTGAGGCTGAAAGGACACGGTGACAGGGAGTCCCTCGCAGAGGAACAGATGTAGCTGTGACTATTGCACAAATTCCTCAAGTTAAATGAAAATTCATTTACTAACAAGGTCTGTCCTTCCTTTCCTTAAAATGGGACACGGTGACAGATCTCTTGTATTACCATTAGGGTTAGTGGAGATATTTTGGATTTGCAGACTTTGCACATCTAAGCAGATTTTGGCCCCTCTGGTTTTAAATGCTTCAGGAAACCTGCATTCCTCATGCAGAAAAAAAAGTGGTCACAATACTAAATTTTGTCATTTCCTCATCATTCACTGTGTAAGCAGGCAAAGAAAACACACATTGTGCTGTTTTAGAAAGGAATACTCTCCTTGGGGCTAAAGTAAGGACATCATGTTTCATATAAGTGATATGCAAGGTATTTGATTATTTGTAAAAATCCCTGTGATTCAGCAGCACTGTGGGTTCTGTGAATCAGGGGGTGATGTGAAGGGATGTTTATTTGAAAGTCTCCTTTAGCAGCCCACATCGTCTCTAATCCTCAGGGACCTACTTCCTCTCTTCCAGAAACAAGGTCTTTGCTGCACAGCCTGGATCCTGTACTCTCCTGACCTCCCTGCCTGGGATTTTGAGGAGGTTACACATCAGTGTAGGAAGTTAGGTTCAAGTATGAGTTCTCTGATAGGGGTGTAAATTTTCTGAGGTATGATTAACACATGTGAAAATATGGTTATTTGTGTTCTTGTAAAATCAACTATTGCTGCTGATAGGAAGAAAAATTTACCCATCCCTTTACAAAGTGCCTGCAGTTCTACCAGAAACTGAGAAATGAAAGTCTTTCTGAAGGAGACATTCACAGAGCAATCGATCGTTACAAGAACAAATAGGACCAATGTCTGAACTCCTGTATAACACAAACGTCCACACTGATGCCTTTTTAACCTCAGGCTTATCTTTTAGAAAATCATTTGCTCCTAGTATGAACCCAGATAGATGAGCTACTTATAGGCATCTCATATCTCCCAACAGATCTACAAGGGAAGGAGAACTTGCCTCTGATTTTCAAACACATAGTCAGCTTTCAATTTTAATGGACATCCAAATTCTTGTGCTGTAAGGAAGGGGAATGGAAATCAGTACAAAAAGAGGGAAAGATGGAAGAAAATAATTTAATTTCTGGTACTTTAGTTTCAATAATTTTATTAGTATTGCCCCTGTGCAGTCACATACTGCATTCTATTACTTTCCTCTACTAGCTGCACTCATAAGAGTAAGAGGCACAGTGGCCCATGACTGGGTAGGTCAGCATTTTTTATTTCCTTTCAGCTCACTCTAATGAAAAGCACATGCGTCCAGTAAATCTTGCCTTTTCCCTTATTAAACCAGTCGATGTTCATTACTGAGGTCTGTGCCTGGCTGGGTGGGAATCAATAAGATGATCCTTTTAATCGCCTTAGTAATCAACAAGCTATTTCTTATTTCAATCTCAGCCTGGTAGTCATTGAAACCCAATGATTTATCTGCATTACACACGCACTCACACACACAGAGTAGGGAGGCTTACGTGTGAATGAGAGAGAGAGAAAGGCTGAATTTTGCAATACACTTTAAATTATTGTGCCAGAGAAATTCTCCCAATTTCATTATTTATTTGCTGGTACCCAGTACACACATGCCCGAGATAACTGAGTGGGAGGTAGATGTTATGCCAGCATCTGCAATGCAATGGATGAAACTGCAGAAAATAAAGGAATTTTAATAGAGGAAATGGCCAAGAGGGCCATTATACCTGCCCTAAACTCACCTTCCTGATTATTCCTTCTTATTGCCATTTCTGCCTCATCCAGACGTACGGCACAGCATTGCTGAGAGCACACTGAGTACAGAACTGCTGTGTAACCATGGGCAATATTTCCCCTTGGTGCCTCATCCTCCCCAAATCTAAAACAGGGACAGGTAGGCTGATGACCTGTAAAAACTTCCAAGAATACTTTTATACAAGAACATTAGTTCTGGATAAATTCTGACTGTGTTTCAGAATGAAATGCTGCTGTCCCCTGGGCTCTTCCGGAGCCACACGTCCTGTCCTATGAGACCACCCTGTCCAGAGGCACATTTGGAGAGCTGCACACTCAGCCGGGTGAACCCTGTTTGCGCTCTCCTTTTCATGCCTGTATCTGGAAGGCCTAAACATAAAAATGTTTAAATCTGTCTTAAATCTGAACCTGTTTTGTGTGAAGAAGTCAGGGAAAAAAGCCACAGGACAGCAACTATGAGAACTGCATTTCCAAAACTTCCACAGATGGAGGGGTGGCTCCTGCAAACCTTTCTCAGTGGAGAGCTCTGGGGTGTTATTAGGACTGGTTGTCTGAGTAAGGATTGTTTGCACTAGTGAGCTAAGCCGAGCATTGCACGCCAGTGATGTATCTGTATGAAATTTAGTTTGACTGCCCAATCAAAGGATTTGGGCAGGAATGGCAAAAGCCTGACCGTGCTGAAATAAACAGCAAGTGTTCTGTTAATTTTAGTGATTTTACCCCATATTTTCTTCCTGCTGAAAGATCATTAGAGTATGAATCATGGAGAGTGTTAATAGATGGAAAACTGGACACAGGGACTTTTCCTGCTGATTTATAAACTTTGGTTTTGGGAGAGCAGGAAATGAGAGGAGAAGGAGAAAGAAAAAAAAAGTCAAAGTGCAAGTGCATCAAGTGCAGGCGTCAGAGCATCTTTCAGCTGTGCCTCCTGTTACGTAAGGCTGGGCTGTGTTTGGGCTGCAACCTGATACTGCCCCTTTCTCCCCCAAACAGAGCTTTTTCTCATAAAATTCACTCAGGCACTTCTTCTCAAGTTCTTTGTACACTTTTTGCAAGAAAAAAGAAATCATTCATATCTCTCAAAGAGAGTCTCGGATTCTTCAGATATTTTCCATTATAAGCTTTTGGCACCATTATTACCCACAGATCAAGTTACTTTTCTGATCCCCCTTCTTTCATCTACTAAAAATGGATTATTTCATTATTAGCCTGGAACCGTTACTGTTCACAGAGATCAGGTCTGTATATGAACAATGCCTCCTCCAGTATATTTCTGAAAATCCCGGGGCTGTTGCAAGGTTTCTTTTAAACATGAGAACTCTATTTTTTGTGAGACCAGCGTGGTGGCACAGACTCTGAAAAGACATTCCTTTTCTCTGAATTCTACAAAAGCTGAATTTGTGTGTTTTCAATAGTTTATGGAAGATCTTAACTGGTTTGCACATACAACACATATGTATGTGTGTGTATATATTTGCAATATCTAGACTGACATTTATTGTAATTTGACTATAGTTTAACTATTTAATTAACTGTAACTACAGTTTAACTATTTAATTAACTGTAAATCAGTGTTGCTGTCATGTCAAATCTTTCAATGTATTAAAACAGGTCCAGGCAAAAATGACAGCCAGAGTTGCTCTAAAATTTCCTATTTGAGCAGTTCAGGTAATGGGAAGCAGTTCTGTCTGTTGTGTTTCCAGTTTCTATTTTCCTGTTCTTCCTCTTCCACTGGAAGTGCATTGGATCTCAGTTTAAGTAGGAAAGTCTCTGAAAGGAAATGCAGACCCACATCATGAACCGAAGAGGGAAATTTTTTAAGCCACTGTTAGGAGACAGTCCTGCTCTTCTGTTTCAGCCTCACTTGCCAATTCTTGTGGTGAAAACCAGCCCCAGCATCAGAGATCTCACAACTGCAGAAATCTATGAAACAGGGCAGAAATCTTGTTCTAGCAGGTCTGGGGATTGTGCCCTCAGTAGCACAACTATTGCTCCTTCCCATCTGAGTCCTTCACGCAGACAGCAACAGTGCCAAACTCTAATCCCACTGCCAGATGATCCCACTGCTCTGCTCCATCTTCTCAGAGCAAAGCATTCTCTCATGCCCTCAAAGCATCTTTCTGCAGGAGAGCACCTGTCCTTTGATAAATGGGTTAAATGTCCCCATTAATTTCAGCAAGGACCACCAATAATCACAAAATCATAGAATTTGGGTTGGAAGGGACCTTAATGCTCATCTAGTTCCCCACCCGCCATGAGAGTCCACCTTGGCCTTGAACACTTCCAGGGATGAGGCAGTCACAGCTACTCTGGGCAACCCCTGTCAATGCCTCTGCATTCTCACATTAAAGAATTTCTTCCTAAATAATCCTGAGCCCGTGACAATTTCTAGACATCAGCAACACGGACAGTGGCAGAACAGATGGAACCACAGGTAGAGCACTCGCTTCCCATCCCCACTCCTCTGAGAGAGCTTGAATTCTTTATGTCCTCCATGTGCCTGCTAATTAAAGTGTCTTGTCTGGTTAGACTCCATCATAACCTGTTTTCTACTTAATATGAGACAAATGGTTTACATAAGTAGAGACTGGAGTTAGACACTCATTTCCTACACGAGTGAGGGTGATTTCAACATTCTTAGGATTTATTGTATAATGACCTGTTTCCTTCTGTGTTTAGTTTAACTAATTTAATTGAGCATTTTACTTCTTTATACATTCGTAGTCCCTCCCTTCTGTGCGTGCCGTTTCCATCCTCATTCAATCTCATGTTGATGAGGCAAGAAAAAAAAGCCAGAACACCCCACCATCGATTTCAGTTGCCTAGGTTTGATTCCAAATCTGGAATTTAGCAGGAATCCTCTGTTACGCTGAATTATCGCACAGAGGCGAGCGTAACATCTTTGTGGGATGTGGACTCTTCCAGACTCTTTGTCCTCCATGGTAATGTCCCAATCACACTGAAGTGCTCCCAAATGTGCGAGGACTATTTAAGCTTTGTAAATGCCGTCCTCCAAAAATCACTCCACATAAATGTTTCATGTCTCTCCTCTGCGATGCACAGGCCCCAAACATTCAGCTGTGAGGGTGTTTATATTTGTGGAACTCTCTTGAACATTTGCTGTGGATTTCAAACAGCTGCTACACTGAAGCACTGGGAATAGTAAGATCATGAATATTCAGGTGAAGCCACTGGAATGAACAGCCGTTAATAGAATAAATGCCTAAACAGTTGTGTAAGGCTTATTAAGACCTATTGGGGCTGAGATAATAAATTCCCTCTTTGACATGTTGCAACTACTGTAGTTTAAACATTTTGGACCACCTCTTCAGAACTGAAAGAAAAAATTATGTTAGTTCTGTGTGATAACACAATGAAACACCTGGAAGGCTTGGCGCTTGTATTAGATTTGGCAGAGAGATTGTAACATGCCAGCTCATCCCCACTTAAAATCATGGCACTGTTTATTGTGTTAGTAGTCAAGGTTATCCAAATTACATACAGTCTGGACCAAGCACACTTATCTCATTAGAGAATATATTTTTTTACTATGTTCCCTTCAAGTTGGGAAATAATAATATTATACTTTTGCAATGGAGCAGTAACATGGACAAACTATTGCCAAAAAAGAGAACCTCATCAGAATATTAAAAAAAGAACAAAACCCAAAACATTCAAAGTTGTTATATCCCAAACCCACTGAAGCTCAAGGAACCAGCACCAGAAGCCTGGCTTTGAGCCTTCAAAAAAGATGGGCATCCCTGCAGTTGACAGGTCTGCTGTGGGGACGCCTTGGTGGCTGCTGTAACTCCAAAGCACTCCAAGTATCCACAGTGGTTAATTGTTGCAGGAGAAGTGTCTTTTCCTTTGAATTTAACTGTCACATTGCATTATGCTGTGCTGTACTGCCTGGTTCTGGCACACTGTGTCACGAAACATAAAATCCGACAGGATGCAGTGTAAGTCTTGCAGGTTAAAATTTAAAGGCAAACTCAGTAATATTTGATCAGTTACCTGCTGTCGGTTCAGATAAAGGGCGTTTGATCTCCATGAGCAGGGCTAACTTGTGAGAAGCAAATTTGCACATGGCACAGGGCTGCACTCAGCTCTGCAGCAGCATGAGCTGGTGAGTGTCAGAGCAGCTCAGGTGCACTTTGAACTGTTAAAAATTAACCCACTTGGCCCTTTTTTAATGTTTTAAGAAAATGATCAAACTATATTCCTATTTACTAGTCTCTGTGGGTGACAAGCAGATTCTGACTAGTTGCTTCAAGAGGAAAATCACAGGTTACCCGAAAACCCCAAAAGAATGACTTAATTGTGCTTAAATCATTACAAGCCCCCAATTGTAACACACTGCACTTTCTGAGTCCTTTCTGCCACCACTGGTTGGCTTTTCTGATCTAGTTGCATGAACGATCTCAGAGGTGTTTGTCGACTGCCTCCATGTACCCAGCACACTGTATAAGTCACTGTCTGCATGAAAGCATCAGAACCTGGTTGGGGTGAAATACAAGCTAAAATCCCACTATTTCCCTTCATCCCTTTCCCTGCACTCCTGCTTTTCTGTGACCTGTTTATCAATATGAGAACCAAATCTGTTTCGGAAACTTCAGTGTCATGGTTACATTTTGGGAGGAAGGAACAGATGGAATAGATTAATTAGTCAAACTATGTTTAAGTAGAAAGGCATTTCTTTCCATGAGTAGCCAAAGGCTAGAAAGAACATATAAGGGACAAGGAGAAGTGCCTCAGGACTTCTTCCTTGCTGGAACAGCTTCCCAGTTTCAGACTTTCAGCAGCATAAAGGGTCTTTGATTTCAGCTCCTACTAAGAAGTAGGTCAGGAGGTGCCTGATTTGCAAGAAGGCAACTGCTCCCTCCAGCTCGTTAAAAGTGGCCACTCCAAAACATTTTCTGCATATTATTTTTATAGGGACTCTGGTGTTATAATGATTCCAACCAGCTACTCCTGCAATCTGTAGGGAAGCAAATGTCCCTTCGGCTGGATCCAATACATGCTCTTGTTCATCAGCAAGTGCCTGCCTAATACGATGCACCATCATCTGTCTCTAGTTTTCCAGAGCCTCGGGCGGATACTCATTTCATCACCTCCCCATTTTTCCTGCTTGGAACAGAAGACTTGCCACCACACTTCTGGCTCCAGTGTTGCTCTCTGAAAGGAAGCTGGGCCAGACACGCCACTGCTTCGGAAACTCAACACGACCTTGTTTAATGCCAGTATTGGTCTGTGACTGGTGATACCACTTTGTGTGAGGAAACAAAGCCTGCAGTACAACTGGTTTGGAAGTCAGGTTTCAGTAGGTAACTCCAGCCTGTTTCATCCTTAAGTCCAGGCTGGCACCATGCACTGCAAGGTTTTTGGCTTGGGTTCGGTTATCCTGGTAAAGAGTAGATACTTAAGCAAGACACCTACATGAGGATTATGGTCGCAGTAATACCCCTTGCCAGCCAGTGAAAAGGAATGGGCCTATCCGGAATGCAATGTAGTTTATTTTATGGGTCTAATTTTTGCACAGACTTCAAAGGGTGTCACTGACAACCTGACTTAGGTACACATCAGCTGAGCACCAGTCAGGAGAGTTCAGCCCCTTCCTCCTGCTGGTTTGGTTTCAAAGGAGCAATTCCCACAAGCAATCATATTTACTAACTAAAATGTGCTAATTCTCCTTCTGACAACTTTTAGAGAATGTGTTTTAGTGCTGTTTCTGTTTTCACTTTCTGTCATGGACAGAAGGGGAAGATGGGCCGGAGTCTGGGATGGAAACAGTTATTTCAAATAACTGAGTCAGGAAAGATTTTGGCCAAGAGGAAGATTTAAATCTAACCCAGATGTAGCTCACTGGTGTCTGGAACAGGAAAGATGGTCCCAATCACAGAGTAGCACCCAAGGCTGGCTCAGGAAGCAAAGGGATGTCTGTCGGTTGAGGAGAAAACTGTTTGCCTTGCCCCCAGCCAAAGGAAATGTCCTGGGACTGCAGCTGGGCAGTGCGGGATAAGGGAAAGGATGGAGCTTTGAAAGCAAATCCTGCTGGCTTCCTTTCTCATTGGCAAAGGAGCAGAGTTGATATAAGTAGGAGCAGGGTCTCAGGAGGAGGAAGAAAGATTTTTACTCATTGTGTGGTATCTGAGTGGGGGTCTCTGTGCCCCCTCCCTCCCTCCACAGGCAGGGGGATGGGCAGAGGGCCCAGGATAAAACTGATGCAATCCCCTGCCTCATCACTCCATCATCCTGGAAAAAGGAGGCAGCGTTGTATCACCAAATGCCAAATGTCTGAGAGGACAGGTACACATGTAGCTATACACCCAGCTGTGTATATACAGCAAGCCTGACTTTTTTAAAAGTAGCTTTCTGAGATTGGCTTAAAAAATTCCTTTAAATTCACTGTATTTTTCATGTCTTTGCTACAGTTATGAGGAGAAGGTAGGAAAGCAAGCAAGGAAGGAAGAAAGATTTCTTTTCTGGTTATGTAGCAGTAACCCTGGGCACTAAGATTTGGAATAAACCTCATAGTACAGAAAACACACTGTGTACTGAAAAAATGCACATGTTGTGGGGCTTAGTCTCAGCAAAACAGATGGAAATAAAAAAAAAAGAAAAGAAATCACCAGAGGTCTGTTTAGCAAAGCAATATTTGAAAGATCAAAGAAACAACATGTAGATTATAATGATCACTGTTAGATAATAAACTAATTTCTTTTGGTAAATAGTGCTAATGTGTGCTGAGAAAACCTGGCTCACAGCTCCCCTTATCTCACTTTAGTCACCTACATTTTAAGAAAGTTGAAGTCACATTATTCAAATCATTTGACTCCAACAGTAACATCAACAAGGTGACACAGAACAACTGGGGTCCTGCTGATCTGTAGCTTACACTCAAAACTTTGACTGGGCCTGGGAGCATCTCAAAGCCTTTGGCTGGCAGGGCTGGGACAGGGGCACGGTCCCATTGCAAAATACAGGTTAACACCAACAAACCCAGACCTGCATTCAAGACCTTTAGAATGATGCTGTTCATTTATGAAATAAACCAGCTTGAATTCAGACTTTGCATATAGCTGGAAAATGGATTTCAGTCTTTTCTCACTTTGCTAACCTCCTTTGGAGGTGGAGATCCATGCACAGGGAATTTAAGGTCATGGTGAGTAGGTTTCCTTTTCTAGTGGCCTTTCATGGACTTGTTGAGTATTCTGTGAGCCCCTGAGTGATTTCATCCCAGAGATTGAAAACTATGGCAGTATGATTTTAGGATATGTTGTGTGGTTATAGAATTCGTAATAGCACTAACTTGTCTTTTTTGTATTTTTCTTTCAAGGGAGGAATTAATGGAAGCAGGATTATTTTCAGAAGGGGGTTCTTTGGGTGACAGCAAGGACGTGCATGCTGGTGAAAGGGCTGTTGAGAGTGGGGACACAGGGTCAGGATCCCAGGGGATGCAGGAGTAACATCCTGGCAGGAAAGAAATGGAGTTTCTAAGTGAAAAACACTGCTTGTTAGGGAAAGAGGAGTGTAATGACCTGGGTACAAAGTTCAGGCAATAAATATGGGCTCCCAATTTCATTACTACCCCTGCATATGTGTCTTTCCAGGGAAGGAGTGAGCAGAAACCTTGGCATGGTACAAAACACCCTGGGAAAAGCCTTGTTTTGCACAGTCTCCCCACTGATGAAGCCCCTGGGTCCTGCATGTCTCTGCTAAGCAGGGTCAGCTCAATGCAACCAAGGAGTCTGCAGAAGCTGCAGCATAGCCTGCCCCAGTCCCTCCAGAAGGTACTGCCATTCCTTGGAACCACTGTAACCATCCGTAATCCGGTTTTAACACTTTGCTACCACTGATGTCTCCCCAGCACCGATGCCAAATGTGGCAAGTCTCTGGTGCTGTTGTCGGCCAGCACAAAGCCAGCATGAAGAAACCCAATTGCTGAAAAACCTGCATGATTAAAACACATAAATAAATAAATAAATAAATAAATGTATTTCAAATATACTTCAGTGATCACAAAGCCTGGCTGCTTTGCCTTTTCCTTTGGTAAAGGGGTATCCTTGCTCACGATCTGGGTTCCATGGATACCAGGAGCAACTCCAACTTTGTGCCTTTAATGCTTGCACTGTAGAAAATGCTATTTAAATATTCATGCTGACCCTGGAAAGCTATCCACTCGGCCATCTGGAGGACTCCCATACCCTATCCACTACTGTTTTATTTTGAAGGATATATTCTGCTCACACTGACTAGGCTAAATAGACTATTGGTCCATTTGTTTTGTAACTGCCATTTAGTTACCCCTCAGGATGGCAGCTCAATTCTTCTGAGTGGAGGTGAAGAATTCCCCAATTAAACTAGAGATAAATATGACCAAGTTCTGCAGATAGGCAGGAGGTTACTCATTCCCACTGTTGCTGCTGTGAAGGAAATGACCTTGTCTGGAACCATCTAACCTTGCACCTTTAATTTCACATGAAAATTCAAAGCCAAACCCTGCCAGGTCAGAGGGAGAACCCAGCCTTGTGTTTAAGGAAAAAAAGGGATTTGCTTGTTCAGGCAGTGCTGGGGTTGTGTTCTGTACAGGGACACAGAGTGCACACTGCCCTGGGCTAGGGGGGAAATGGAGAGGGAAGACATTTAATTTGAAGTGGGAAGGAAAAGAGTGAGTGACACTGGAGAGGGTCAGAAAGAGGAGAAAATGCTCCACAGAACAGAGCACCAAAGGCAGACCAACCTGGTCTTGCAAGGAAGGACCAGTTCCTTGGTACTGCCTTGAGATGGGAACAGAAAAGGACTCCAATTTCATTCCCCAAGTTTCAAAAAGGAGCTGTTTGCAGTAAAGGAAGGATCATGGCCATCATGGCTCTCCAAGGGCAACTCCACTGACCAGCGATCTGCAAAGTCGCCTGAAACACACACAAGCAGCAAAAGGCTTTTGCTGCGCACTGTCTTGTCCCTGAGACACCCCACCAGTACAGCGCAGGGTTATGTGAATTGTTCACAATTAACAATGTTTATTTTGGCCTTTTCTCTCCAGTCTGGGTGTGGGGGCAGCGGCGCTGGTGCTATTTGGCTGATTTATTTATGTTCAGAAGGAGGGTGGAGGAAGGGGGCGTATATCCATGGTCACGCTGACTTTTTCAAGCTGCTCTGGAAGAAAGTGCACACTTAATTGGCATTCAAACTGCATCTCTGGTTCCTATCTCTCAGTAATGCTTGAATAGATTGTGGTGTGTACAAACCTGGCAATAACTCCACGCTGGACTGACAAGAGTTAGGAAACACTGTTTAATTCTTCTATTTCATTTTACTTTTTTGATCTTGGAGAGAATTTTATTCTTTGCTGCTTGATCATTTTCCCTGTGATTCATGTCCTTTTAGGAAATAGTAATTGACAAAAATAAAGCACTTGGGTTGTTATTTAGTGAGCTCCAGCTAAATTCACACAGTCCTGCTTAAGAATCTATGCCCTCCATGCTGCATTTGTTTTAAGCTTCCAGCCTCCTCTAGACAGATTTTTTCCCCCCTGTGCAGGCACAAAAGCACTTTAGTCAGCACAAATTTTGAGGTAGAACAAAAAGCCTGTAATAGCATATCTCGTGCTGCTATCAATTTTCCACCAGCAGAGCACTCCGGTACATGAAGTCCTTTGTCTATATTCAGAAGTCAGCTTCAGTGACATTACATGACCAACTACAATGTTATAGTGTGTTCCACACTGGTTTGAATTGTAACTTTAAAAAAAAAAAAAAAGAAAAAAAGGGAGAATAAGATAAAGATGTCTTGGAATATGTCCAGGGCATAATGATTTCAATTCTGAAGAAATCCGACAACTAATTATACTAAATTTAACATTTTCATGTACTATAAGTTTAAAATCTCCTCTAATCAAATAGGGGAAACCCTTTTCCTCCATTTTACTATGGTTTTAGTTACCAGTAGGCCTCTAAAAATCTGTTTCTGCTTAAAAAGAAACCCTGAAAGGTTATATTTACTATATGTATGAAAAAGGGTTGAATGATACAATTACATATTTTAGAATACTAAAGCGATGTAAAAGAGACTAATCATGATCCCAAATTCAATTTTAAAACCTTTAATTGATCCCATCCCAAAGGTAACATTCTGTCTTAATTGCCATGCCGAAATGGTTGCAATTACGTAAAATAAAACTATTCATTGGTAACTGGAAAAAGTCTGCTCATTAAGCACATGACGGCCAGCCTTGAAAATACTTGATTGCAAAAGGATGCAACCACTTTGCTTATATTTCCTTTTCTGGTTAAACTCTCCTTCACATATGTTGAGCTGGTTCCAAGAAACCACACACGCACAGCAGCAAACTAGAGACAGAACATGGTACTGTGTGTCTGTGCTCCTGCACCTTCCACAGGCAAAGCTGTCACCTTCTGGGAGGGAAAGGAAGGGCTGGAAGGTCAAGTGTCCTCAGTGCTGACCTGCTCAGCTGGCCCTGAGTCATCTACAAGGTGCTCCATGAGAAGGGAGATTCTCTAGAGATGCTTCAAACCCTGCGCTGAACAAACTCAGGAAATAATAAGGGACAACTTAATTCCAAACTAAAATTGGAAGTTGCACTAAGGGATACATAGGTAGTCGTGTCACACAACTTGGAGAAATAGGTAAGGTTGGGATCTTCTCTGTTTATTTGGAAACTGAAGTAAAAACAAAGGAAACTTATGGTTTTCTAGAGGGGACAGTAGATGATGATGAAGGAAGAAGAGTGGCAGCTTTTTTATTATTGCCAAGAGAGCCTGAGCCACTCTCAATTTGATATCAACACCTGTGTCACTTGGAACGCTGCCTCACTGGATGCAAATGTCACATAAATAGTTACGAGGTGCTTATTCATTACCATTACCCTTATTATTCAGCCTCTATAATATGTAACTGTCTGGCTGAGACAAGCACATCCATAAGAATTCACCAGAATTAGGAACCAGGCACAAGACATTCAGCTGTGGTAGCAGTGGATAACTGGGACAAACTATTGCAGAGACAAAAACATCTCTTTTTTCCCCTTTGATCTTATCCCAGTAAGGCTGGATGCCTTTCCAGAAGTTGACCTTCAGTCAAACATACATCAGTCTCCTCTCCTTGGGAATAAAAGGATGAATGTCTACAGTCTGTGGTATAGGGTAGGTCAGATAAGGTGATCAAAAGCTCTGGTATTAAATACCTGACAGTACCATCTTCCAAGTAACTCTCCAAGTAAACCCATCACATGGAAGTATTGAAAATATTCCCCTTCTACAACATGGGAAGTTTTCACAGTGAGTGCTACGATCTCAGTCTGAATGTGGGTTTGGTGCTGTGTGGTGCTTGGGACTGTATAAACTCAGTGAAAGGATGGTCCCCATTCCAAAGAGTTCAGGTCTAAGTAGAGGATACAGAGAATATAAAAACAAATGGGGAAGCACAAGGTAAGGCTGAAATGAGTGTTTAATAAGCATCAACTGCAGCACACCAGCTGTGGCTTCTCACTCAACTTCTTCTATATATGGATTAAATAAATATTCTGGTTCTATACCAGTGAATTTCAGGATGCAGAACAGGTCACTGGATATGCCCATCCCATGATATGAATACATCCATCCATGCTGCACATGCTCATTATGGTCACAGAAAACAGATCCTTTAAACATCTAGGAGATGCAGTCCAAGTGATGTAGGTGCCTGAAAGTCAGCTCTGAGAGCCTCGGTTTCTGTTCCCCTTTAACAAGAGGACTTAGTTGTCCAATGGGACTTGGCTGTCCAAGCCTTTCAGGCTTGCCAGTGCCAGCCAAATATCTCCTATATATATCTTTAAACATCTGAGCCTTTGAATCGCAGTGCAATGTAGTGATGAATAAATGCCTACTTGGACATAGAACAAAGATATCTGACTGGCTGAATAGGCAGCATTTGAATTGTACAGAACACACAGATACTCTGTAAATGAATGGCTGTTCACCCGCTCCATCAATAGAAAAAATTGCTCTTTCTCTTTCTGAGAGCACAGTATTTGCAGTAAGGAGGACACACAGATAAAACCAAAAATCTATTTCACAAGCACTTGAGCAGACTTATGAAAATAGAGCCAGTGTATCATTTTGCTGATGAAATCTAAAGGAGTGATTCAGATGGGAATCATCACTAGCCCTGCAGACGTTGGGGATCTGCACTCGTCCTGAAGCGTGCAGGCTGGTAAAGCAGGATTCCAAGCTGACCTACTTTTGTCCCTACCTCATTCCATCAGACCTAAATCCTGGTCCTGCATTCAGCCTGGAAAACTGCTGTGAATACAAATGATTCCAGGCATTGCTGATAGACTCAGAGGAGATCGAGTAGTTATGCATTTACTTGTACCCTCCACACTTGGGAAATTTGGGGACCTTGAGGTCATGAAAAATTGTTCCTCTAGCAAAATCAATGCACTTTTTGTGTAAATCAGCTTTGGAACAGCTTCAGGTTTCTGTGGAGGATCAGTCTTCACCCAAAGCAATGGTGAAACTTGGCACAAAAATTAGTACCTGAAACTTTCCCAAACTTTACTAAAATAGAAATGAAATACCATATTCTTAGCTAGCATAAGCTGGTGCAGGTCAGCTATATGACAATTACCATGTAGATCAGCAAGGCTTGCATTTTATTTACCTGGCTGACCCACCTCTCCTATTGATCACTGCAGCTGAAATCACCGGGATATAGTTTTGTTTGATGTAAAAAGCAAACAAATTAAATGTCAGCAACTTTAAACATAACAAAACCAGAGATCATTATTCAGTTTGGTTTCAATGCACTGCTACGAAATCTCAGCGCTGTGAATGTCATGGGGTTTGAACATCATTTCAGCTTTACATTTCTGCTCTAGCACAGGGAGGACACCCTTTGGATAGTGGGAGAAGTCTTCTTTGGTGCCCTTGGTCCTAATGTCACTTGTGGATGAGACAGATGAGCCAGCACCACAGCAGGACTGATTGAAGATGTACCCTTGGGAAGAGGTAGGGGTTGCCTAAATGTCTACTTCTGATGTCTGACTCAAACTAGTCTAATTTTGGTATCCAGTAACACACTTGCCTTCTCTGCCAGGGGATGTTTGCTGTATCATTTTCATTAGGTACAGACTTACATGGGAGTTTGTTACCTGATATCAACTGTGGCAAAAATGTGCAAAACTCAGCCTGAGCAAATCAAAAGGGCAAACAGGGAATGCTAGTGGGAATGGAGCAAGGGGCTTGACTTCATTTCTGTTCAAGTTAGGATTTGTAGGCAATGTCTAATTAATGAGGACCTGCAAAGAGACCAGTCCTGTAACAGAGAAAGGACTTTGGTTTTCATTTCAGTCCACTGGTAAAAATGCCTGAACTGGAACCCTTGCATTTGGAATTTTTGTCACCTGACTGAAGTTTTCGTAAGTTTAGGAACTTACACATTGAACTGCATTTCCCTGCTTTCATCCTTCACCAACTCTATCGTTCTTCAGCTCTCATGAACAGAAAGACAGGGGCTAAAACAGAACCAAGGAAGAGAGAGGAGAGAGGGTGTACCAGTGCAGAACTGGGAGAGCAGCTGTGCAGGTGCAGCCAGAAAAACAGATAGTGGGTGAAAACACTACGCACCACACTTCCACAAAACCTCCTCACACAAACATTACTAATCCCAGGTAAATGGAAGAGGATTGGAAGCAGCAAGTGGCCTGTCCCAGCAGCAGTGGACAGTGGAGCAGAGGCTGTACCACTTTGCTCCTCATCCTGCTCTTCTCTAACTGCTGTGCAACTCTGAGTCTTTCATCTTAAGCTCCTCAACTGTCTGGAAAGTGCAATCTGGTAACGCTGCTGTGGAAGCTTTGGACCCATATGGGGTCATTGCATAACACACACATAATAAAGGAGATATTTTTGTCCTTTCATTACAAAGACAGTTAATAATCACCATTAGAAACAGCCTGAAACAAAAGCTCACAAAGCAGTGTTCGCTCCACTCGGAGTGTAAATTGCATAGTACTCCAAGATGAAGGCATGTTGTATTCTTTCCATGGTTATATTTAAATCTGTGTTTTCTTTAATTTAAATCTGCTCTATAAAGATCTCAGCAATTTGAGACAAAAGTATCCTTTAAAAACAGGGAGGGGGGGAAATGACATGATAGCATCCTTCATGCCAGGCTGGCCCTGTTGTGATTTTACATTGAGGGTGCATTTTAATTGATGAAATGTGCTACACAGCACAACTTGAAAAAGTAACAACCTTTAGTAACCATTTGGAAATGTGATGGAGGTGGCAGAAGTTAGACTCTTAGGACTAAATGAAATAACAGAAGCTCCCTATCCTTTCTTGAAGACGCTCATTAGTTTTCACTTTCTCACATTCTGTTTGCCATGGATTTCATCCAAGAATGACGGATGTAGAGTTATTAAGCAAGTGATAGTTTCAAAACTCCAAGTGTCAGTGCTCAATGTGGGAGCTCAGTTACCTTGCAGAGGGCAAGAGGTTTAAGTACCCATACCCTGGAGCTGGCATCCTCACAGAGGGAATGATCACACAGAAAGGTACTGGCAGAACAGCCTGAGAGACCCAAGTCAGTCAGAGGAATGGACAAATAAACAAATGAGGGATGTTTGAGGAATAATCTGGCATTTGAATGCTTCAGCATACACAGGAAACTGGGGGGGGGGGTGGTGGGGGGGTGGAAGAAAAAAAGAGAAAGGAGTATTAATCTGCAGTGAATAAGTACCTTCTTAAATTCAGTCCAGGGCTAGGATACAAGAATATCTCAAATACTGCAAGGTCTCTCTGAGGGAAGAGAGAAATCACTAAAGTTTCTGATTATAGGGTTGGGAGAGAAACCTGCATGTACAGATTGCTCTTTTCATTCCTGTGGGTCTGCAGACCAGTCATGGTCATAGACTCATCAACTGATTTGGGTTGGAAGGGACCTTAAAGATCATCTAATTCCAACCCTTCCACTAGAAGGGTACCTTCCACTAGAAGGAAGTCCATCGGATAATTAACCTGCTGGAGAACATGGAAGCAAAGCAGTACCACAAAGCCTGG
>JAWWES010000006.1:3053033-3137686 GCA_035583135.1 Lophotriccus pileatus
CCTTCCACTAGAAGGAAGTCCATCGGATAATTAACCTGCTGGAGAACATGGAAGCAAAGCAGTACCACAAAGCCTGGCCTTCCCTGACTGGGGAACAGAAAAGCAAAAATCTGTGTGATCTCTCCTCATTTTACCTTCCAAGTTACACCACTAACACACCTTCCTTCTTTTCCATAGATTTGAACATTTCCTCTGTCCCTGTTCACTCGTATCTCCTGCCAGTGCTCACACACAGAACAAGTCATGCTCATGTGTCAAGCAAGACCCAAACCAATTATTTTTCCTTTTTTAAATTGCTTTTCCCACTTAACGATTTTGCTCACAAACTGAAGTGGAAACAAGAAATTACACTGGAAAAAGCTGGTTATGTAGTTTTTTTCTGTCCTAGATGCAGTAAAAATCCAACAGGGATCTGAGTAAGAAGCCTATTGATCAGTTTATTCTTTGATTTCCAGGCTCAAGTGATTTGATGTGTATCCACTTGAAAGCTTGAACTCTCCCTTCTGGAAGAGTTTCTCTGTTTAGACTAAAAGATTCAGCCTATCTGTAAAGATTTGATTTTAGTTTTGTGTTAACATGGAGACTCTAATTAACATCCAGCCTGGCAGTGGTTTAGACTGGTGGGAATCTCTGTCCACAGCACCCCTAAACCGTTCTTTCACCTCCTTTTAAATTCTGTCTTATGCAAACAAGTTGCACCCAAATTTCTTACATTCAAGCATCTCTTTCAGCTTCCTTTTCCAAGACAGCTAATCTATTTTTGCAACATTGCCTTCTTTTGGGCAGCATAATTCAAGAGATGATATAAATTAATTTGAGGTATGTCAGGAGAAAACAAGAATGATGGAAGTGGTGGTTAACATGAACTGGTTATGGACACAAGAAGGATTTATTTCTCTTCTCTCTGTTGCTCCCTTTTTCATGTTTGCAGACCCTTCTCCTGTTTCCTGTGGAACACCTCTTTTGAGATCCCACTGTCCAATGTGGATGAGAAGTAATGGGAGCTGTAAGGAGAGACCCTGGTGTTTGAACATCCTCTGTGCAGCACTAAAAGAGGTTGTGTGAAGAGGTCACAGATTCCAGTTCATCACTGGAAGTCTTGACAACATCAGAAAGCTGACCATACTTTTGGACAGCTGAAAGCCCTTGCAGGACTTTTTCCAGTGAAATTAGTGAAAAAATCCAGAGGAACTTTTTCCCGTGAAGGTAGAATCCTGTGACATTTGCCACCACATTGAGCAGAAAGCCCTTACAGGGGCCTCTTCTGGAGGGGAAAAAATTGATTTAAGCCCATTCGATGGTGTTTTGCTTATGAGTTAATAGCTAGTCCCTATTCCCACTCCCTGAGGATTTTGAAGCCCTGCTGCAGCAGATACTACAACCTAGCAGTTCTCAGCCTTGGCTTTTGTTGCAGCTTTCCCACTCCCTCTGATCTTGTCTTCTTGATCTGCTCTTTTAGGCACCCATTGCTACGCCTTTTCTCTTTTTTTGGATTCATGCCTGCATCTCCAACTCATCACCGTCCTTTCCCATGGGTTTACTGTCAATTCCTTTGTGTACAGTCATCTTTCATTGAGGCCCTCAGAGTGACTCAATTTGTCTTGTGCTCTCTACCACATTTTGGGCTGCCCGATGGTATCCTCTAAATACGTATTTTGCTGCAAGTCCACACATTTATTCTTTACTGATCATGGTCTTCCTGTAACGTTAATTAGAAACGTAATTAGATGATGGCTGCTATTCCTTGGGAGCTCCCAAGCATGCACTAATTTATAGCCCCACATTACTCAGTACGAGCCATGGAAAAATCCATTTGCTGTAACAGCTGTTGCAGGGCACGGATGGGAAACAAGGTGTCAGGGCATTTCTAGAAAGGTCCAGAAGAAAATGATCTGTCTGAATGTAATAGACTGCCTTCAGGAAGAGATGAGGGCTGATTTATCTCCGCTCTACCAATTACACCATTATAATTCCTGCCAGTAAGAATTTTTAACATACGGTTCGCTGATGGGTTCATGAAAACAGGGCTGGTCTGGACCTGGAGATATCCCCTGTGAGAGCTTCTGTCCGAAAGCTGGCTTGTTCCTGGCAGAGGAACGTATTCTAGCATATCCTTTAGCATGCTCTGGTACAGCGGCCTGGGCATGTCCTAAGGAGGGGTTTTCCTGCAAGGTCTGGAAAAAGAACAGGAGCAGCAATAACATCCAATGGAGAGTCAAAGTATTTGACAGCTTCCACAGACATATTCCTGATAGCTGTAAGAACTGGTGAAGGGTAACAAGAGTGGACTTGCACCAGAGTTATGAAAACAGATGTGGAAGAGAGAATTTCTGTCCCATTACAGAAATGATAAAGGAGTTTTGTATCCATTTCAGCTTCAGTTTTTTAGGCTTTGTGATCTGATTTTATTTACCTCAAATCAGTTTGTTCATCTCAATATTATTCAGGATTATAGGAAGGAAATGCTTTACAATGCTTTACAGATTTTATTGAAAATTGCTACATATGAGCTGTAGAGGAATGCACTGCTCTTCCTTGGTCCATGATAGGATCAGGAATGCCAGTTTAGTACAATTGTGGGATACCGTCAGACTGAACATGGATGCAGATTCAGTTCTACCTCTGTTAGCACACCCAAGTTCTTCAGATGAAATTTGTCATCCCGCAGTCAGCACTAAGATAACAAATATTTCAAAGAGCCCATGAACAGCTTCACCACCAGCATTACTTCCACCAAACAGGTGAAGAAGAGCAGAGGGAAAGGCCTTTTTCAACTTCTGTTGAAATACAGTGAAAGACTCACACTGCCTTCACAAGAAGTTAGATCAAGTTCCAAGGCTGCATGTCAACATTTTTCTGAGAGCTCCTGGCTCTGCACAGGGCCCCCTACATCATGTTACATTCCTTCACAGAATAAAGGATGTGGGAATTTTTTACCCTTCCAGAGACAGCTCCCCTTTGAAATCACATTTGTTTTCTCTGTAAGTGCCGGAAAGAAATGGATGGGAAAAGCTCAACAGTGAACTCTAAACTGCTTTTTATGCTGGCATCAATTTTTGGAGGGGGGAGGAAGCAAGTGTGCGTGCACAGGCACTCACAGCTAAGGTCTTAATTCTATCTCCAGATGCTGTGCATAATCTAGAGGTTTATCTTAATGAATTATTTCTGTTATTACTACAGGCAAAGTGAGATTTAATTTGATGTGTGATATATCCATGGATTAACTACCCTTTGGTTTTATTTGCTCCATAATGGTGAATTTTTGTTTATAGACCCATTTTGTAATTACATCCCTGAGCTCAGAAGGGCTACAGCAATGCTGCTCCATCCTATAGGAAATCAGGATCCAATTCCCTTCTCCCAGTCCTGTTGTCAGCTGTGGGTAAAACAGAAGCTGCACAATATGATGTTCACCATTTTGTCTTGCTTAATAGCAGTTTTACAGGACAAAGTACAGTCAATGGAGAGACTCTCCTTGGCTGGAAAAACTGGGATTACCACTTGGGAGGCCTATGCAAAGTGGCAGAGAAGCTTCACCTTGAAAAATGACAACAATGTGTGTTATAACAGGTGCCAGAAACAATCAGTTGAATCCTTTGTGATACCTACATGCTGAAAGTGTCATGGCACCACAGAGGTTCATTAATTCCTTATTTCCCAGCTGTCCTCCTCTCACTGGGAAAACAAGCCTTCACCTCGTGCTGAAAGATGAGGTGTAGGCTGGTGGTCAGGGCAATGGGACACTCTTCTCCTTTCTACCCCCTCCAGCCCAGCCCAAGCCCTTCCCTTGTCTAATTCCAGGAGGTCTAGAACTAACATACCTATTCTGGTTCAAATTCACAACACCTTTTTAGCACTTCCTTGCAATGCCCCCAGTTATTACAAGAGAAAGAGAAGCCTGGCACCAGATCCAGCTTATCCACTTCCCTGGTGCTGTTGTGGCAAAGACATGAGGATGCCCCATTCCTGGCATGAGGAGGGAGAGGCACAGACTGCTGAGATCCCAGTGCAGACCCACAGGGAGCCAGACACAGCTCTGCAGCCCCAGGAGCTGTGGGGAGCACCCATACCTAATCCCCTGGGAACATATGGCATTGCTCACATGCAGAATCAGGTTTCAGAGCAATCACGATGATCTTAACTAGTACTACTGGTAACAACAGAAGTCAGTGTAAGTACCAGGAAAACTAAGCAGAAGCAACCAAATCCATCTGTGTGCCCCTCGGAAAGGGTGGAGGACTTCTGGACTATTGATCCAAAGCAGCGTTGCCTCGCTGTACACTCCAGCTCAACCCTTCACTCACAAATGTGCACTCGGCTTGCAGGAGGTCAGCAGGCTTCATATGGTTTGGCCTGGAGGAGAGAAGGCTTTGAGGTGACCTAGTTGTGGCCTTCCAGTACCTGAAGGGAGCTGACAAGAAAGCTGGAGAGGGACTATTTACAAGAGCCTGGAGTGACAGGACAAGGGGGGATGGCTTCAAACTGAGAAAGAATAGGTTTATATTAGATATTAGGAAGAAATTCTTCCCTTGAGAGTGGTGAGGCCCTGGCACAGGTTGTCCAGAGAAGCTGTGGCTGCCCCATCCCTGGAAGTGTTTAAGACCAGGTTGGACAGGACTTAGAGCAACCTGGGATAATGGAAGGTGTCCCTGCTCATGGCAGGGAATTGGAACTGGGTGGGCTTTGAGGTCCCTTCCTACCCAAACCATTCTATGATTCTTTGGTTCTATGGAATGGTCTCCTGCTTTCCAGGGTGACCTATGCTGGAGCTGCAGAGTTGTGCTCCATCTAGAATCCTGCACCTGGGAGTGGGGACCTCCATGGGACAAGGCAGCAGCTACAAGGTTCAGTCTGAAGGTCAGTGCTTTCAGGGAGGGAGGTGCTGGGTTCAATCCCTATTCAAAGATGGCCATGCTAAAAATTATGCCAATTTTCTAGGTACACATCACACTGAAGACAAAATGTTTGTTTTTTTTACTGGCAGACAAGAATGTCTGGGGCTATTAAACTGTACAGAGTCAAAGCCTCAGGTCTGTAAGGAGTGCCTGCAGATTTACGTTACACAGCTTGTGTTTGTAATTGCTCCCGGTGTGTCAGTTCTCATACACTGCCATTAAAAGTTTATGTCCACTGTTTTTTTTTTTTTTCCCAGCTAATAAAATTAAATTTGGAAAGCCAAAGTGAAAAATAAAATATGTTGGTCCTGCTTGAACCAGTACAAGATGGGATATTCAGAGCTGACACCAAAGCTGTCTTCAGAATCACCTACTGTTCTGAGAGCAGTGTACTAAAACCCAGCTTCCTGCCTTTTGCCTGTTAAAACCAAACCTGAAGTGTTGCTTTACTGCCTTGGGAGTGTGAATTTCAAAAGGCCCTTAAGGGTGGAAAGTGATTTAAAAATATTTTTCTAAGAAACTCCAAAACACAAGCAGCATTTTTATGAGTGAAAATCTAGGAGTATGCGTCAACATTTGCAAACATATCTGAGGGATGCAAGGAACATAAATCCTAGGACTTTAAAGTTGTCACAAGGCCAAATTCTTGTTTCCTTTACCCATATGAGTAGTGTTGCACAAGTCAATGGCTTGAAAAGGTTTCTGTAAATAAAATGAGTAAGATTTAGCCTGAAGTCTACAGAAAATAATATGAAGAATTTTACTTCCCCCAGAGGGGAGAAGCCAAGCATTCTTTGGCTTGACCTGTCCCTGCACAGCCTGGGGGGCAGGAACTCCTGTGCCCACTGCTCCTAGTCCTAGGTGCCTTGATCCTGGCTCTCCATGTAGCTTTTTGTTCCCTGGCAACGTGTTGGGGCTGCAGGGTTTTGTGGCCATTCCCAGCCACCCGTGCCCAGGGCTCTGCTCCTTCCCAGTTGCTTTGCTAGAGGAGGGAGGCAGTACTGGGATCCTCTGCTTATTCCTGCTCCAGTACTTTAGTGAAGAGGTCCATGGACCAGAGGGGAGGGAGCAGCAGGACAGAGGTTACCATATGAACCTTTCTCTGCACATTCCAGTTAGAAGTGGACAGATTGCACAGATTTTAAATTAAAATTGCACAGATTTTAAAACAGAGCTTGCACAGAGAATTTATGCTGATGATTACAGCCCTGGTACAAATTTCTGTGGAAGAAATGTTGGGTTTAGGGTTTTTTTTTCATTCTAGAGTATATTTTTGCAAAAGTGAATGCTAGGTCTGCTACTCACCTGCCACTGTAGCAGGTATTTACTGATCCTTTTTCCTATGCTAATAAGGTATAATAAATTTAACACCACTAAAGAAACTATAAAGACTTGAAGACCATTATTACAGATTTTGTATGTGCAGTGAAAGGCAAATTGTTTGCAGCAATTATTGATCGGGAAAGGCTGAGTTAATGTAATTGCAGAAGATAAAAGGAGGAAATATAATAAAAAAATAAAATTAATATACCAGTCACAGAATCTGAACTCAAAAGGCCAATAAAAGACGTGTAATAAAGCACTCCAGGGAAATGGAACTCTGTCACGATGAATATCAAGCTATTTACTCAAAAGTGCAAATACCAGCTGCAGCATTCCTCATGGCTCAGACATTCACTTGAGTCCTGTCCACGGTCACTGTTTTACAAAATTAGTAACTGCAGTGAAACCCACGTTTCACGGAGTGCAAAGTGTCAGCAAGGTCTTTACCTGCCCTGCCGTGGAAGCACAGCTTTGAAGTCTTATGCTGGGATGCAGAGTAAGGAGTCAGAAAGACATTTGTCCAGAAGGAAAATGCTGGTGTCATCAGCCTATAGAGAGAACAGCTAAAAATGGAAAACTTCCCAGGGAGTTGGGGTCCAGTTACACCATGGTACAACACAGTGCCCATTCCAACAGCACCCTGTTGTGAGAACAGTGTTTATCGATGTCAAAATCATGCGGCAGATCCCACTAAAATGACATTGACTGGAGACTCAGGAGACTAAACAGAAGCAACAAAATATATGCCCTTCATATTTTTTATATGACATTTTTGCGCTTTCTTGGTTTTGCATTGTCAAGCTTTGCTCTGTCTCCATAAAGACTTGGAGTGCATTTTATTTTGTGCCAAAGCTCAAATTAGTGGCATGTTCAGCCTCTGGCAGTTCTTGCCTTTGAGGACTGAAGTCTGTTACAAGGAGGACTTGAAGCACAGGGAGAACCAGATGTTGGTGGCAAATCAACTGAAAGTAGAAGGAAGAAATACAGGAAAAATAGGAAGAAATTCTTCTCTGTGAGGGTGGTGAGGCCCTGGTTCAGGTTGCCCAGGGCTTGGAGAAATCTGGTCTAATGGGAAGTGTCCCTGCCTGTGGCAGGGGTGGAACAAGATGAGCTTTAAGGTCTCTTCCAACACAAAGTATTCTGTGGTTCTGTGTTTCTACGAAGAGAACGTCCTTACTCCTCAACATGTGCACACTAATGAACTTCAGCAGCTGATAAATTTGATCTACTTTTTGGCTTACAGTTTTTGTTAAATCTTATATGAAAGGTAACAACAGTTTTCCCTATTTCTCCCTACATCCTTGTCCAGGCCGGATTTCAGCACCAGTTCTGGAGGGTGCTCTGCCCTCAAGAGCAGGCTAGAGGTGTGTACACCTTATTAGCAATAAAAACAGGAAAGCAAAATCCCTGCTAAACATGTGTTTACACTATCTTCATGTACAACAGCATTTTCTTAGCACTTTCAATCCAGAGTGGGAAGTAAGAATATCTTTTTAATGTGTCCACCCAAAAAGAGGTAAAATATAGACCTTTCATAGGCTATATATTTAAAAGAAGAAATGGTGCTTTTAAAATGGAATGTCCAATATCTAGTGACTAATGGATGACAAAGAGGTTGCAGGGTACTTTATTAAATGTCTCTAGAGACAAAGAAGTCGATTGCTACCCACTGAGTTGATTTACAATGATAAAGATTTCTATTTGTAGGAACCTCACTGGCTTCAGTCACTTTCTCTTGCATCTCAGGGCACACAGAGATCTAAAGCTTCGTTTTTGCAAGAGGAAAGATTTTTTCTCTGAGCTTGGACAGACTATTTTTCTGGTTATCATGACAATGCTATCAGACTAATGGGCTGATGGCCCCAGAACAGCTCTGCTATCTAGGAAGGGAGTGATGTGACCTCCAAGAATCATTATGTCATATTTGGTAGGAGCTTTATTGTTTTATTGATACCATTCCCTGTGCTGAAAGCATTCAAAAATGAAATAAAATGCTTCTCTGCATTTATCAGTGGTGAGAGGGAAGAATGAACAATTTCACCTGGATTGCTGCCAATGGAGGAGAGGAACAAGGCTGGGACAGAGACTGTGGAGCATGAAGAAAATGCTCTGGGGTCACTGGCAAGCTGTTCTTGCTAGCCTGGGTATATGTTGGAGATCAGGAGCCCCAATCAGAAATAGTTTATGTTTCTGTGACTCTACTTGCTCCACCTGAGTTTTTCTTTCTCTTTATGGTTTTTGGTGGCATAACCTACTTTAAAGCCCTAATTCTTGGCCTGTGCTTCTGACACCAGCTCCCATTTGTTCTGCTCTGTCCTGAACTCCCTGTTAAGTGGAGAGCTCCACGTCTGCTGCATCAAGACATGCTGTCCTGTATCCAAAGTTCAGATGAGAAACACTGGGAGGGAATCTTCTGCTTCCCTAAACCATGATTCTGCAGAGAGGCTGGGAGCCTCTCTTGGTTTGAAGACAAACTTGCAATAACCAAGGTCAGAAATAAAACAACAACAGATAAGAGGGATCAGAAATACAGCTGCTAATTGGCAAAGTCCTGTTGTTCCACTGCCTCGTGGGTGTGGTAGCAATTGAGACTGCAGAGAGATGTGTTTGCTGATGAAACACTAAAGGTGGACAGAACAACTGTACTCAGGGCAGGCTAAATAAAGGAGTTGCAGCTTCAAAGGAAAGTACTTGTAACATGAAACTCGTGATGGCTTGTGAGGGTGTCAGTGTGACAGAAGCCCTGGGGCTTCCGACAGGATGCCCATTGATAGGAATAGCAAGGTCAGAATGGATCTCGAGGATCCATCAATCACCAGAGCACAGACTGCAGGCACAGCATAGCTGGAGTGACACAGTCACTTCCATAGTGCCGGGGGAGCTGGGCCCTCAGGCTTTCAAAGGAAAACAAATTTTTACAGAGGGAGCTTGGAAGTGTTCTAGTGTGACAAAGGTGTGTTATGACTCATCACACCAGGTCTTGTCTATGCTTCTTCCTAAAAACCCACAGAAATCTGTGAAGTAGCTGACTTGTCACTTCTTTGCCCTAAAGCTGACTAGCAGGTTAACAAGGAGATTATTTTAAGGCTGTCATTTTATAGGATGAAGGTATCAATTATCTATCTTCCCATGGATAATCCTTTTATGGGATAACATGATTTTAGGACAGTTCATTACAAAGGACAATCTTTTCAGCCTTGTCTGACTGAAGTCAAGTCCTTCATAGCTGTCTTCATGCAAAGAAAATAGGAAAATCTCAACTTTCCGTTCCAGTTGTTGAGCTGATCATTTCCACTGATGTCACCAATACATTGCACAGTGTCTATATAATTTATTAACAGTCTCAGTTTCACTCAAATATGCAGTTTGCAGCATAAGCATCAGGGCACACCTGCCAGCGGTGGACGTGCCCAACCACCGTATTTATCTACTGCTCTTCCTGCTGGTTTTACTTTCCCAGTATCCTTACAGAGAAATGGTGTGTTATCTCTGATTCTTTCAATGTGGGGAAATTCAGGAACAAACAAACTCAGTTCCCCAGGGTCACTGAGAAAGGCAAGAACTGAACCCACATGAACCAGAACAGTGGTAAAAAATAACCTCCCCAGTTTGCTCTCCTGTAATTTTCACCAAAAATTCTCAAGGAAGGTGTTTATTTAAGAGAAGGTTTTACTCTTCTAACTTCCTAGCTAATCTCCATGCACTCATTTTTTACTTTCTGTATGGAACATCAGCACACCAACAATGAAAAGTATTTTACTTTATATCAAAAATTAACTACCTAGGGTCCTACAGGTCAGTGGGGTTCTCCACAAACAGACTGTCATTTCTTTGTTTACCTTCAGGAAACAAAACCTGGGATCTTTAAATCCTCACAAGTCCAGTTCTTTCCTCAGAAAGAGGAAATATTGAGATGTTATTTATATTTACTGCAACAGCATTTAGGACCCTGAGGAATGGACTAGAAGCCTCTTGGGATCAATGCTGTACAAATACAGAATAAAGAATAGTCCCTGAATTAAAGGATGAAGGGTAGGGAAGAAAGGGGCTGTGTGCATTAATATATCATACAGTTGAAGAATGAGTATATTTTCACATAAACCGTAATGAGCTACAATTAAACAAATAGTTTTTAAGTTACACTATTGAATCTCAACAGTGACAAGTCCCTGCTCATTTTCACCTTCATCTTTCAAAACACGTCTTGGTTGCTTACAAAAACTTTCCCCACCCAGAAAAAAACCATCAATTATTTTTTTCCACCTCTATGAACAAAGGATTCACTGTAAATTCTGCACTCTAGGAAGGTAAAAATATAGTTTTTCAAATGATTTTGATGATAACGTATACATGTCCTGTCTGAGGAATATCACTGATATTTTCAAGAATAAAGTGGGAAGTGAATTTTCCTATTTCAGTTTATGCTCCAAAGTATTCCCTCCTATTGAAATGTTCCTTTAAAGCAGAGAGAACTCATTTCCTTTAGAAACTGTATCTACCCACTGAATTTTATTTCTCACTGTACATAGGTAATGAGAGATTTCCTACTTTTTGCCCACTTCTACCCCATAGATTTAATGTGTAAACTGGGAACATAGAGAATATATTGCTTGGCACAAGTCAGTGAAGTTTCACCTGTGAGTACACAGTATGAATTCAACCTTTGGCTGCTTGTACTAAACCACAGGGAGAATCTACACTTAAGTGATGTAAAGTTCATAGATTAGACACAAACCCACAAACCCAAACCCAAACCCACAGAGCAGTGTTTAGACTTGCAGAGCTTTCTGACCCTCTAACTCCATCTTGCTTGTGTCATTCTGGAAGCAGAGAGCCTTGTCCCAGGGAAAGCACAAAGGAAGAACAGTGCTCTCCTCTTGCTGTGAGGGGCTCCCAGTATTTGGGCAGCATGCTGAGCACAAATCCCCAGTCAAAACACTGAGCGGGAAAGGAAAATATGATCTATTTCATGAAGAAGGCAAAGTGATTGATGCTCTGGTAATAAACATGCAGTGCCTCAGGAGAGCATTCTCATTCTCAAATTTTATAGTTAAACTCCCTTTGTGTTCCTGAGTTTTGTTTAAACGTTCATTTAAACTTCGGGCATGAAGTACCTGATATTCCTTGCTATCCCCTGCAGTGAATCCCTAGGATTCACTCCCATAACCTCCATGTATCACTGATCTCAGTGCCACAACAGGTGAGTGAAATTTATACCATAGTTTGCCCTTCCAATTTCACACTTTTCTGTGTAATCTTGAGAGGTGGGAAGAGAATTATTCCTAGTTCAGCTGTGGTTTTTATTTTCTTCTCTTTCTTCTTTTATTTTTTTTTTTTTTTTTTTTCCTTCTTTTGGCCCATGGATTTGTTTCCATGGATCAATTTAGGTTCCAGATGATCTAGATCTTAAGCTATTATTTTATCTTTGTCATGGGCCAACTCTTGGATCACTTTAAATACGAGGAAAGCTATATTGCTCTGAACGTGGAAACGCAGCTCCAAAAAACCTCTTCTAGGAGGGGAGTGACAGCCAAAGTCCTGATTAAATTCACCTCTTCCATGGGCTTCTGCAACCAACACAAACAACTGTGAAATCTTTTCCAGCAGGGTAATGGAGAGAGGAAAAAAGTTGGCTCTAAGTTTGGGAATTATTATTCTTATAAACCCATTCACACACCTATCACTAGGGACAAGTGAAGGGCCACAGACATGCCAAGCAATTACACAGCTACACAGGTCCATGCACAAGATATTCTGCATCACGTTGGCTGTAATTTGTGCTCACTACATTGGCACAAGTTCCACCTATGTCAGATGGTGGCAGAGAAAACAACTTTTCTGGGAGACTAAATCCATCTCAACGGTGGCCAAGCCATGTCCTTGTTTTGGAAAATCTGACTGGCAGCAGCAACACCTTTCAATTAGAAGTGGAATAAAGGTTTACAAAACTTGCAGTAGCAAGATGCTCTGAGCCTCTTGGTGACACCAACATAACTGGGCACAGCTTATAGGGGATTTATGGGATAATATTCAGTCCTAGCTCTGACCTCAGCTAGTTCTGTGTCCCGATGACAAATGTTTTCTGAACAGTTTTATATTTTCCCTCGCTACTCGTTAGAGTTGAGAGAAACCAGATGAATCTCTTTCCCAGTTCAGCTACAAAGACAGCAGAACCACCTTTTCTCAAATCGCTGAAATTCATGATATAAAGGGTCTTGGCAAAGCAGGAAAAGAAGTCAGGCTCATCATTCATTTTTTACAACATGTTTGCAGAGTTTACAAAAGGGTTGATGTGGTGATGGAATGAGTCTTGCCCTTGTACAGGATGCTGTTCAATGTTCATAGAATCAATTAACCCCTTTTTCTCTATTGGTAAACTGAAGGCTGCTGATCCCTGTCAAGTGGTCTCACTCCATTATTTTCCCCAATATTTTTGAAGTTTTCCTTCAGTCAGACTTGTAGAGACCGAAAGCCCATTGTGGCAATAAAACAGACCAGAGAAAAGGACACAGCAAGACAGATGGATTTGTTTGTAGGGTTTCCAAAAGCCTAAAAGTCAACTACATAGGTAAGGATTCACTGGAACACCTTGATTTTGACTGAGGATTTTTTTTTTAACAATAATAACAAAAATAGAGTCAGTTGCCTTGCTGGGGAATGTATGTTGACTTGACTCACCAGAAGCCAAGAGACCAAGCCACAGGTGCTAAAGGTGTGTCTGTTCCCTTGAGAAGCATGTCTGTCCAGCTGCAGTGCTGTTCACAGTATTAACAGATCCAAGGGATTTTTAAGGAGTATCACTGTCCTTCTAAAGACTTGCTTATTATTCTGTGGACTGTTCATGTGTAGGACAGAAAAGCCCCCTCGCTTTTTGATGTCCAAAGTCTGTAACTGTTGTTCAGAGATTACAATCTTGTACTCTTACAGCTGTGCCCTTGAAAGTCGAGTTTCCCGTTGGACAAGGCTGCACAGACTTGGAGTAGCACGAACAAGGCTATTCTCAAAATTACTTATTGTAACCACATCGTCCCCAAGGACTAGTTTGGCACAGCCCTGTAGCTGCTTTCTGCTATTTGCTTGCTCCAGGAGGACAGAGGGTTCGGAATCACATCTCCCTCTCCCAGTAATATCCTGTTTTGTGCTGCTGCTTCTGCTTTGCCATGGATCTGCCAAGTGCTGCAGGTGCTGAAAAACAAAGGTGAAAGCACCCATATTGTGCTTTCAGATCACAAAACTGACTCACAGAATCAAAAAGCCCCAAAAGACCTGTTTCTTTTTTCCCCTCATAGGAAAACCTAACAGGGAATCTACGGAGTTACATCCAAGTGCCAAGGCCTATGAAAGGATTTATTGTGAATGTCTTTTACAAGATTCCTTCCTTGTTGAAGATAGGTCCTTTGGGATTCCCCTTCACGATATTTCTAATCCCATCTATTCAAAATTTATGATGCACGTTCCCTAGAATACCAAGATGACTTAAAAAACACAGTGTAGATGGGGGGGATTTGCTGGTTTTATAGTAATTTTCTTTTTCAGATTTCAGAATGCAGTGCACTCACTCTGCGAACAAAAGAGCTGGAAAATCTCTTTTATTTGTATGTGATATTGAGTTCAGTGGAAATGATTACTAATATTCCTGTGCAGATCTGGGGTTTGTTTGTTGTGTGGGTTTTTTTGTTTGTTTGTTTGTTTGTTTTTCCTGGAATCGGTCAAACCAAGACTCAGAATGAGATGATAAAAGTGATTTTATGTACGGTGTGTGTACATGTAAGTGTGTCTGCATTCACACCAGTGGTTTTTTTTCTGCCTGCTCCTTCAGTCACTGGCTTGGGAATTAAAACTTCTTTGAGAATACTTTTCCCTTTCCACACACGCACAGAAATTAACTGCAAGTACAATTTCTCTCATGTTTTAAAATCTGTCTAGTCGACTTTCTTTGTGTTTTCAACTTTGAGTACCTGGGGACTAACTCTGGAGCTACTCTGCCATTCTCTGCTGTGTACATGTAGGAGAAGAGACAAGGATGAGGCTTAGCTGCCAAAAATGTCCTGTTTGGGAATAAATAGCTTTATTTCATATGTGCCAATTCCCAATCTTCTAACTGCCTTACTATTTACAGTGATAATACACATAGGTCTTTAAAACATTTACCTGACTGAGGCAATAATGACAGCCCAGTGAGAGATAAGGAAATACTTTAATTCCAAGGAAAATCACATACTGGGGAGTTTTTGTTTTAAAATGTCATATTGTGTTTTTTCCTGGGTAAGTTTAATTTGATTTGCTGTAATTAAGGAAAAAATCCCAAGCAACATATAAGTTACATGATGCCTTCTTTACGTCAGATCAATGAAAAACAAATTTTGACAAGGTTGCCTTCAAACATTACAAATGTATTTATAAACCAGCATTTTTTCTCCCTTCTATTTGTAGCTCTCCTTAAAAGAAAAACACTTTCTCTGTGGAATATGCTCTTATGTCAGCTTAAAAGCACAGATTTATATCTCATCTCTGAGTCTCTGCAGTGCCTCCTGAGCACAGCAAGGACTAGTTCACAGGACAGATTCATACCAGCATTTTAGACATATAAACCCCACCCCAACCCTTCTGAGAAATAATCCATTCAATTCCTGGGAATATCAGGAAAGACACAAAAGTGATAGCACTCATAATAAAAACAAGAGCTGCTGTCATTAATAGAGGAGCGACACAATGTGCACGTTAAATGAAGCTCATTTAAACACACTCTGGTTTAATTAGATTTAGTTTAGCCACCTAAAAAAATCCCAGCAGAACTTGTGGCGGGGCTTTCGCTGCTGCTCCCTGCTGCGAGCCCACCTGTTTCTCCGACCTCACTGCCCTGGCACTCGGAAAATCCTGGGATTGGCTCTGTGGGCTGGGGCAGGTCGCAGGGACAGGCTCTCAAACTGCCTTGCTGGGATGCCTTGGGGGGAAAAAGTAGCTTTGCCCATGATTTAATATGCAGAGGAAACAGAGAAACAAATAGAGCTAAACATCTAACTTTTTCAGGCAGGGAACAGACCTGTCATTTTAAGAAGTTTTCTAAACTCTGCACAAAATCTATTAAAAACCCCACACTGTTTTAAGACAAACCTTCTCCCCAAAATAATAATCTTATATATATTTAAAAAAAACACAAACAACGAAACACACACAAAGACTCAGCATATATCTGGAACAGTGTCTTTGTGCTGTTGGCCACATGTTTGGACACAGGAAAATTCTTCTCCTTGGAATAGCTTTCCTCCCAAGGAACGCTGGAGCCTGACCCGAATCCTGAGGAAGGAATGTTTGCAGGAAGCACCTTTGGTAGCACAGACTGGGCAGGCAGGAGGCTCCCGTGAGCCACAGGCAGAGAACGACCGGGATTATTTCTATATAAACAAGCCCAGGCTCAGCTGAATTTGCTGTTCACTGGCAATTGAAAATAAAGAGACAATTCAGAATCAAAGGTGAGTCAAAGAAAAAATATGTCCAATAAGAGGAGGCAGCCCAGACAATCAGTCAGATGCCAAAACATGTGACAGACCCAGAGGCAACTCCAAAACAACCAAACCAACTGCCTGTGAAGTCTGCCAAGGAGCCAGATGCTCCTGCTTAAAAATATCTTCCGCTGCCTTGGCATCTGCATTTTCTGCCTGTCGTCAAAAGAGGAGGGAGGGGAAAACGGGAGAGTAGTGCGGGAGCAGGGGTGGGGGGCAGCAACTAATAATATTTTTGCCATTTTCATTCTAAATACTTCTGATCATTCATTTGCAGTTTGTCATCATGTCACTGGAGAGCAAAACAAAACTCCAGCCTGGCATAGGCTGGGAAGGGAAAAACAGGCAAAGCCCTCTATGTAGAATGCAAAAGATCCAATAATTCCACACTACTGTGGTGGCACGTTCCTGTTAAGGTGAGAAAAAGCTATAAGCTGCTGGAGTTGGCAGTTTAGCACCCAGGAAAGCACCCATGTGCCTGGACCTGGATGGAGCCGGGGATGGGATGCTACAGCCTGCACACACCCAAGGTGTCTCTGAGGTGCCCCAAACTGTGTGGTGGGAATGAATGGGGAATAAATTACACTGAATCAAAGTATTACTGCTGTTAATCATAGCAGCAGATTTTGGGTCACAGAAGAAGCAGGTGCTTAACAGAGGCTTAAAACACACTTCTGTAATATTAAGTTAGTGAATGAAGATGAAGATTTTTGTTTCTGTACTTGTTGACTAAAACCATTAAATAAAATACATGTAGAAACAGTAGAGTATTCAACAGACAAAGGTCAAAGAAAAGCACAGTCAGAATGGAGAGAATCTGTGCAGTTTCTCTTACAGAAGGAACTGTAATGCAAAAAGTATTATCACACTTCACTGGAATTGAAGGGCTTTACATCTTGTATGTAAAAGTTTTCAAAGGTGAATAAACCCCTTCAGAAATTAAATTGCAGAAGTTTTTGGTGTGTTTCTTGATTCCTTGAGAGGGAATCAGGAATCCCATGTGCAGTCTGTACCTCCGTTACTCAACTGATCGCGCGGCCTCGGTTTCTGCACACACAAAACCTCTGTGTTCTGATGTGCTGGATGGTCCCTCGCCACTCCATCCCAAGCAGAGCTGCGCTTCCAAAGCCAGTGCTGTTGGAGCAGCAGGTACTGAACAAGACTCAGAATACATATTGTTGGAGAGTGATTTTACCTGAAAAGAGTGTTTGTTTTTATAAGATAGAAATCAGAACTTTATCTTTCTTCTGGGCTGCCCAGGTTGGGTTCTTAGTGGGGAGGCTTTGGGACGTTAAGTGTGTTGGGGACTGCCTTGGATCGACATACTTCTAAGCAAGAAACTTGGTACTAAATGAGAGCCATATCAGAGACCATCACGGCCTTTAGGAAAGCAAACAGCACTGAAGGTCAGGCCAAGCATGGCTGGGATAAAATTGCACCCCATAAAGCACTGGAAAGAACAGAAAGATCCTTTTGTGATGTTTGACTTCTTTCCCCACTCGGGTGTGTGGTGAGGCTTGGCTTGATGGTGTTTGTTTCAGGGCAAAGCTTCACGCCGGCTGGTCGCCGGCAGAGAGGGCAAGCTCTGGGCTCGCAGCTTCTCTCTCAGTCCCTCCAGCAATCTGGCAGCCGTGGGGCTGCCACCACCTTCTCTGCACTGAAAGGTTCAGCTCCGGAAATCTGCGCTACACCTTGTAGCCTAAATTTTGCACACAGAACTCATTTGCAGAGAAATGCAGTCGCAGTAAATAAATAAGCAACGAGAGCCAAGCCGTCAGTGTGGGGAATCGGCAAGATTGCCTCAAATAAAATGAAAGAACTTGTGGTGATGAACGTTTTGTGCGAGTCTGGTACTGAGATTGTAAGAATTTTGCATGTCTACATCAACTGACTGATAGCAAAGGAGTTTCTAGTCCCCCTCATGGCACACACAAATGTCTGTTAAAGACATAAATATTTAAAAACAACAGCTAGACTAAGAGGGTTAGCTTTCATTTCATCTAATTTGGCAAGCATTAGCTACACCCACCAGAAATCATTTTATTTTGTGTAATTTAATAGCAGATCTATTGTAGCATCACAGTTTCTGACATACCGAAACAAATCAATGTGGCCTTTTTTTTTAAGTTGAGAATTAATACAAGTCTGTATTTCAAATGTTAGATGGAAATCAAGAGAAATTAAAACCTTTCTGTGTTATTCACTTATTTTCATCTTCTGCTGCAAAGTTTATTTGCCTTCCTGCATGTAATACAGAGACTTTAATCCTTGTTCAAATATCTCTGATTTTTTTACATCCTTCATGTTTGATCTGGTTCTCAGGTGAGAATTATTGGCAGAACTTGTTAGAATTACACCTGCCAATGGCAGCATACGTGGTAGCAACATGAAATTCTGTAAACTGTACTGTGTATGCCCTTTGGATTCTTACACAGCAGAATAATATTCCCACAGAAATCAATCTGAGATTTTAATTTATGATACGCTCTCTCTCTTCCCTCCCCACCTTAAAGGGATAGATGGAGACAGGGAGGAAGAAGCGAGATAACATCAAATAAAGCAGGTTTAGAATGGTCATGGATGACCTTCACAATATGCGTTTTGCAATTTTGGGTGGATTAGAGGAAACTAATGATGGCTTTGAAATAAGCTTTTGGATAAAGCTTGGGAAACTCTAATCATTACAAATCCACTACTTAAGAGAACAATTCTGTGTAGCATACTGCAGCTTTAAAGCATACATGGCTTGTTTTCTTTCCTCCTCTCAACAAGCTTATTTTGCTTTCACTTATTCCAGTCTTCTTATAGGAGCACAGCAACTGTCTTCATTTTCTGCCCTTCCTTTAAATTTAAGGGAGCCTATTTTTTTTTTCCCATGGCGTTGTCCTTACAGAGCCTTTTGAATTTAGTTTAGGACTCATAGAGTTAACAGGCTGGGGAAGAGAGAGAGGAAAAAAACCCAACCACTTGCATTAAGCCTGAAGCCTGTCACCTTTTCTTGGCAATTACACTGCTAATGGCTGGGTCCCAAGCAAAGTGGCAAAGAATATCTCTTCTCACGTTCCCAACTCACAGTGCATTCCCAAATACCAGATGGTGTTTTTGGAATCCATTTCACTATGTTTGATATGACAATACTTTTGTATAATGTTAAATTATATATAACTATTTCAAATAGCTCATATCAGAACAAGGCTAGAAAAGGAATATTAGATGCAAGGAGGAAAGAGAGAAAGTGAAGACTGAAGGTTCTCATCTCCTCCTGTTGTATCTTGTGTCTCCCAGATTTTTGTGTAATTTGAACAAAAGAGGAAATAAAAGTGGTCCAATAGACTCATTGAAGTGGTACTATACAGAAATGGTGTTGCTTCCTTCCTAGAATTTCGTGTACATCTTAGGCTGTCTGCCAGCTCTACAGGAGGCAAGTGCAAGATCATAAACAGTGCAGAGAAAGCAGGAAGAAAGAATAGGGGAAAAAAACCCAGTCATGAGTAAAAATGTCCCACCATTTTCTTTACAGATTTTTCCTTGAAATCTTAGGAAAAACAAGTGCCAGAAAGTTCAGGAGAGGTAAACTGGTACATCTCCATTAACCTCAGTGGAGCTGTGCCAGTTGACAGGAGCTAAGCATTTGGCTCAAGATATTTAAGTTGAAATAACTTGGATCTATGGAGCAAGTCATCGATACATCTTACTGAAGGTGAATCCAATCTCACTTGCCCAGATTAACGATTCCAGTTTTATATTAACACTCATGGACTTACAGGAGTTGGAAAATATCCACTGGAATCAGGCCTGCAGACTTAGTTGAAATTCAATTCATCACGCCTGGACTGAGGAGCAGAAGTAGCTTGGCCATTCCTCAGGAGACAACTAGAGCCTCGGCTTTAGGAGGGACAAACGTTTTCCTTTTGTTGGCCACACTACAAAAAATTTCTTAAGAAGAAGAAGAACATGCACTACTGGGGAAAAAAGTAATCAGTGTCCTATCAGTCTGCCAGTGATGTCACTTTTATTATCAGAATGCTCTCCTTTAACCACTGGTTAGTTTTATGATTTCTAAACTGAAAGTGTTTATTTTAATGTACCCAGGAACTTTGGTTTTTTCCGTCTCTGTTTCTGCTCAAGGCACATTTTAACAACCAGCAAGGTTTCAGGATAAACGCTTACCAACAAAAACGTCTCCCAAGCCTAACTGCAACATGAATATTGAAGCTATAAGGACACAACTTCACGAGTAATTTGTCTAGTTCAATCAGTTCTGTTCCTGTACATGCTGCAAACCCATGGTGCATAATCCAAGTGAAGATTTAATTCATATGGCTACACATAAGCAATTCACCACATAAGTACTTTACTTTTTACACAACAAAATACTGATTTTTCCCTCTTGATTACTCACACTGGCAGCATACAGTAAAGATTATCAACCCCTAAAAGGATCATACAGATCCAGTGACTACTACATAATTAACAATAACTTGTAGTAATGCAATTTAAGAGTCTTTTTAATGGGCATAGATGGCAGAATGTATAGCCCATCTTTCTTTGTCATCCTAGAAAAGGGGCCCCATGCGGAGCTGCTGGTTGCTGAGTGATGCTTTGTAGTCTGTACCAGACAGTTGCACAGTACCAGCTGCATTGGCAGGTAGCCGAAGTGCAAAGAGATAGCTGCCAAGCTATGCTATACAAAGGCAGCAGTGCCAGAGAGAAAGGGACCTTTGCATGAAGTCACCTTTGACCCTGAAGCCAGCATGGATCCCATATTCATCAATTCCAGACAATTGCATCTTTCATTCCACCACAAACTATGATTAGAAAGGGCCCGTTTGTGATAGTGATTGTTAGTTTACAGTTCCCAGAGATTGGATTATTTAATCTTTAGTTCTGTTGGCAGCAATATTTTCCCTAACCTTTTGTAATGGCGTGCCAGTGATAATCTAACATATGTATATAGGAAGATACACACACACACACACACACACACATACCCACAGCTCCTTTCCTCACCAAAACTGGATAAAGAGAGAAAGATGCACAGAAAATCCACAGCATACAAAATTCATATTGTTTGGTATACGTGGTGCTAATGTACATTTTGAGAATTCAGCCTGGAAAGTGCAGAGAATTCTGAGTGCAGCAGCATCTCAGCTTCTGGCCACTGACTTTGTGCAGTTCTTCCTGTTAGATGAAAAAGCTTTTGCTTTAGAGAATTGAGATTATCAGAGGCATTATTTTTGCATTCAACTGCAGATTACTTTTTTAATTTCTATAAATATTGACAGCTTGCAGTACATGTAAAAAGAATAACATTAAACATTTTAAAAGGACTCATGAGAAAACCTCCAATGACAAACAAAACCACTATTTGAGGGGTGTATGGGGAGACAGTGCATAGAATGAAAGCAGCAGGGAAGCGTCTCGGCCTGGTTCTGCCTCTGCTCTCCTGTGGGTCCAGCTTTGATATTGTGAGTCCTATTGAAATCCCTGGCAGAGCTCTCAAGGTGCTTGTGCCTGTCAGCACTTGGATCTTAGTAATTGGGTCTTCAGTAGTGAACTGCCCCTATATCCCCACCAAACTTCATCCAGCACTTCCTCAAGCAATAATGCAAATTGCACAGTCAACAAGTAGGTAAAGAACATAAGATGCCTGAGAATACAACTCTTAGCAACAACTTTCCATAGTGTTCAGAAGAAAAATAGGTAAAAACACCAGTAGAATCAAGTGAAGAACTAATATTTGCAGTTGGAGAGAAAAGAGAAGGGAAAAAAAAAAGAAAGGATGTGTCTATGAAACTTGCATGAAAATCTTTTTTGATCTGCTCCTTTGGTCTGGTCTCGGAGATGTTGGCTGAAGGGATAAAATCCCTCTACCTGAAGGCTGGCCGTATTGTGCTGCACCTGACTTCTGGCTCACAGGCAAGACCGTCTGTTCTTTATTTTCACTCTGTATGAAGCTAATGGAATTTGCAGTTGATTAACCTCAAATCTGGAGTAATGATCCAGCCTGGGACTGCAGCTGGCAATGCTGGGGCTATTTGTACTTCTTAACTGAGCAAGACAGCAACAAGTGTAATGGCACAGAAGTAAAGATCCCGGGTAGACGGGTAAGTGTCAGGGGTGCAATAAAGGGAGGTGAGAACATGACCTGAGAGTGCAGGCACTGTTCCCCCGCCCCATGGAGAGCTGGGAGCACCAAATCTTAGCAAAATTAATCACAAGATAATACAATATGATGTATATGGCTACAATTATTCAACTATATTCTACAGGGGACACTCAAACTATGAGATTTACCCTTTCTGCACACTGAATCCATGCATTAGAAAAAGGTCATCTGTTGAGGAACGGCCTCTGTAGAAAAATTAGGAGGCACAGGCTCCTAAAACTTCCCTACAAGTTCTGTTTGTGTGAGGGAAAGCAAAGTCCTTATCAAACCACCACGGCAAAATAAAATTCAGAGTAGGACTACTTTGTATTATTTGTGTTTATTTATTTGTGCCAATTAATAATTCTGTCGGAAATATGTAAAATTGCAGCTGAATCACTGCAGATAAACACCACCAGAAGACAATTCAAGCTTTTTTTCCCTTAATAGATGTATTTCTGTTTTCTCCTTCACAATTGTTCAAAGCTTCAATGAACAGAATTACACAAATGCGCACCAAACCTCAGAACTAATTTAGTTTAGCAAGTGCTTCACACATCTTCGTTTACTGAACAATGTTACTTTCAAATCACGACAACATTCTTCCTTCCTCGCCTCATGACTAATACAGTGTTATTCAAGCCTCTCCTCTTCAGACACTTCAGATCTTTACAAATCCTTCCCCAGCGTTACCACCTGATTTCTAATTAAAATTAAACTGAGAAAGTTGCTTCACTGATGTAAATCTACAACCCCAGGCCAGTAACAGGCATTGCATGGGTTTCCTTCCACAGCATCATTTGGAAGAAAAACTTCTTCAAAGAGAAAAGTAAAATGAGCTGGGATGAGCTGTGCTTGCTCTCGAGCTCTTAAACTGCTTGTTGCATAAATAAGTCTTAATGTGATGTATGAAAACAATTTTTCAATCTGAGGAAGATCATTCTTCCCATCCTATGTAAGTCTTGTCAAATTAATGACTACCAGTGGACTTTCCTAACACTGCATTACTGTCTGTATTTTATTTATATATCGTGCATGTAAATATACATGTGCACACGCACACACACACGCACTGTGTGTACTATATGTCAACAACTAATCAAAAATTGTTTGCCCACAAGCATATGTGAAAAATTCATCTAAATAATTGTACATTTAATTTTTAATGAAACCCAAGTAATCCACTCAATTTACCAAACTCCTACTTAATATGAAACAGTGGCGTGTGCAGAGATGTCTGTGCTTTACACAGTGTGAGCATTCGTACCACTTCAGGCATCCTCAGTCAAGATTTATTAAAACATTATCTTGATTTGGAGATCACTGCTTTTACTTGTGTGCAGAGTGAAGAAGCATATGCTATATGAGTAACCCATAGTGTTTGGCTTAAAGGCAAAATAAAAGTCAGCAATAAATAAACAGCAAAAAACAGACTGCTGGGAGATGGAAAGGCTCCACAGTCTTTCCTGTCTTTAGTTCCCTAATTCTTTAAAACCTTATATTCATAAGTAATTTTTATTAAAAAAATAAATACTGTCATTACAGCATCTACAGATAATGTTGGAAACTCAACAATTAATATCTAACACCATTTCTGAAGTGAGTTTAATTATTCTACTCCATAGACGGGGGGGATGAGACACAAAAAAATTAAAGTGCTAGTTTTGGCAGACCTCTCCAGAAACCAAGGGAAACACATTGCATATCTGCTCATGATAACACAGGTTTCAGCAGGCACCTGCATTTTGCAGGTGCAAACACCTACAGCATACAAGTAACAATTCCACACCACGCTCGTGCACACCCGTCCTGGAGCACGCGCCCCGAAAACTCGTTGGAACAAAGGAATCTGCAGGCATGAACACAGACATGGAAGTGCAGGTGTTTGATTATTTCAATTCAGAGCACATGAACAGATGTTTGCATCAGATTGAAATTGTCACCATCCTCAAAACTCAGCAGGTCTGTCATTCCACCCTTACTGGTTTGTTTATTTCTCATATTCCAGAAGGCCTTGTCTCACACTGCTTTTCGGGGTACAATTTTCACTCATTTTGTCTCCAGCCCCTTATCCTGTTGCAGGAGAAAATAAAAGCTCCCAGCCCATTGATCTTTCTGTTCTTAGGCAGGCAATAATTCACCTTTTGTCTAGACAAAACATTTTTTAGTTACAATTTTGTGCTCCTGCTCAGTGACTGCATTTCGCTATTGTGAAGGTCTTGTTTTTTATTCAGGATCAGTTCCATGATCAAGGAGCAGATCTGAAAACTGGTGTGCTGGGACAATTAACAGAAAGGTGGACTACACCATTCAGAGAGATGGGAACAACTCATTCCGTAAGGGCATGTGGCTCTCAGGGTAAAGGTGCTGTGAATTCACAGACTTTGTCAAGCTGGAAGTGAGAGACATCAGGAGGCAGGACTGTGGGACAAGATCAGTGGAACATTAGGCTTTTCTGAATCCTCAACTTTGCTCTTTTTTCCTCCTCACCCCCTTCTCAGTTTTCACAGAGTTTACAGTAAAGTTCCCTAAAACATTCCCTGAAATTGTGGAACTGAGCAGATGCAATCGGGGTGGTTGCACTGCTGGTCACGGGGGACATCTTCTGGAGCTGGCACAGAGCCTTGCTCTCTTCAGACACTGCTGTTGTCCTGTGGCTATTTGGCTTCCTGCTATGGAGTTGCCTCAGTGCAGAAGAGTTTGGGCAAATAAGTGTCTGCTCTGCAATTCAAATCCTGTCTCTGCATCCGAGGAGAGGAAAATAAACCACAAAGTGATTTTTCTGTGCAGTGGTCCAGTTACTGGAGGACCAGAGCAGTTGGGAGCCCATATGTTACTGAATGGGATTTTAAGTACTGAAAAAGAAAAAAACTTCAAGGGGTGATTTGGAGGAGAAAAAATCCCATCCGGTGATTCCCTGTCTCTGCTCAGGTGTGATCTCTTGGCCGCTGCTCTTGCTAATGCCAGGAAACATTCTCATAATCAAAGCCTTCCTTTCCTCCTATCTCCTTTACAGTGCTTGTGCTGAACAGCCACACTTTGGTCAGTCCTTTTCTTTCTGTTCTTTACACTTTCACTTCTTGACACACACTTATATTAGAAATTACCAAAGGGCATTGCTTGCCAGAAGCCAGGCCTTCCAAAAGCTTCCCACTATTTTAAACCTCTGTCCTCTTCCTACATGCCCACATACTTCCTTGGAAGGTATTTCCTCCATTTCTTTGAGGGAAATTCTTAGAAAACTCCATTAAGAATGAAAATTATAATAGAAATTATAATGAATTTCAACAAATCTACATATCTCCATAGTAAAAAATGTACATCATACAAAATCACGTGAGACAGTTATAATTTGTAAGGAAGTTACTGTTTTCTTTAAAATTGTTTAAGAATTAGACATTGACTTTTGAACGGGAGGGAATTCCTTGGGTGTGTTAAATAATGTCTTATGCTACAGTTTCCCGCACATGGCAGACAGCTGATTTTCTTAGGAAACCAAGGTAAAAGGAGAGGAAGCAACAAGTCCCAATTTGTCTAAATTAAGTCCTCATTAGCAGCAGATCATGAGTAAAGTTGAGTTTTACTTGTGTTTGCTTATAATCCTTGAAAGCACATTCTGTTTGTGTTCTTGTAAAACCTTGGTGATTCACCTTTCAGTCACTACCCTAAATAACCCATGTTTAACCCATTCTTCTTAATTTATTCTTTCAAATAACATCACAAAAGAAAATTTATAGTAAAAAAAGCCCTGGCAAACAGCAGTGCACATGCATGTTGTTTCTATTTGTTCCTGAAAGCAAATATAAATGTTGACTGAACGATCAAAAGGGACAGTTTTTCTCTTTTTGTATTGACCACAAAAGGTTAATTTACTTCACTTTGGAATACTCTTTATATTCCCTTGACATAAACCAATAAGTCATGCTCTACTTTCCATTTTCTTTACTAAAGATGATGACTTAAGAATATCAGTGTATTTTCATGCAGAAACAGGTCCAGCCTAATTGAATTCGGATTTTAAAAAAGAATATGGAGAAACTCCCCTCTAATTAACTCACAGACTCTCTCAGTTATGGAAATGCCCTACTAGTGACCATGTACACCCTGTGTCTTTTGAGTTAGTCATGTTTAAAGCAGAAAGGCCTATTTGAGAGCACTGTTTGTGCTCGTAATTTCCACACTGCTCCTATTGACAACCTCAATCCGTGTGTGCGATTCCAATTGGGTTGTGAAATTAATATGGCTGTTTTCGTACATCAAGGGCAACCTGCACTCCTTCGAAAGCAAGGGCATTGCAATTATGGGTAGTAAAAGCCTACAAGCTTATAGTGCCATCTGTACTATCCAACACTTCCACCCATCTCTAGTTGTATTGCTAACTTTGCGTTTCACAGCCTCTGAGAAAAACACAAACCACCAAAGAACAACAGATACGCTTATACAGGCAAAATATTTTGAATCTCACTCCACTAGCCAACACATCTATTTAATCTGTTCTAATGATTTTTATCCTATTGAGAACTACTGTTCATTAATCTCCTTTATGTAAAATAGACCCAGAGATCTTCATTGCGGTGAATATAATTCTAAAACCTTTGTGTAAAACAGCTACTGCAGGTTTGTGCAGCACCTGCTCTGAAGGCACCTCAATCAGACTGGCTCCTGCTGCTCTGAGATCAGTTGAATTTCTTGGGAGTGTGGCAGAGCCTATGCTTTTTGTGGGTGGATTCCATACATATTCCATAAGTAAAGTGTGTGTATGAACATGTACAAAGAGTTCAAGCACCTGCAATGAGGTCTGTAATTATTACCTGCAGCACTCGTGAAAGGGATTCCTACCGACACTAATGGAAATAACAAAGATATTATCAATCCAAAACATTCTGTTATGAACTAGAATATTTGCCTCCAAGTATCAATGAATAAACAACTCGATTCATCCTAAAATCATCTTTAAATATTAATCAGTGTCAGTAACCACGTCTGAGAGAGGGATGCATCAAGCAGCACAGCAAGATTCTTTTCACTCTGGATTTAAAACATGGGGAACCTTTAGATAAACCAAAAATGTTACTTTTGCCCTCCCATATGAAGGTAGGGAAAACTATAAAAACTTTCAGATTGTTTGTATGGAAACTACTGAGACTTTGGAGCAAAAGTTTCAGAATATTATTTTATTTTCATCCTAATTTCCAATTACTCCCAGTATTAGTGGAAAAAAACTTGCCTAATGTAGCCTAATATAGCAGAACCATACGATGGAAACCATCCCAACCATCCCAATAAATTTAAAGATTCAACCCTGCTATTTAAAGTAGAGTATATGATTAGTCTCACAGGCTTCAGATTCAGATCAAGGTGTTTGACCTTTCAGGTAGTGTGTACTTTTTCTATTTTCAACACAGTTTTGACACCTTCAGGTCTCAACCCAGTGTGTAAAATGAAATGATGGTGAGTGGTAGTACAGAGGCACCTTAGGTACAGCACGGACTAAGCTTGGAACTCCTATTCATCCCTCACCAGACAGATCCTCCAGATCGTGCTATTAACTTGTTTTTCACAACTATCATAATGATTTCATAACCAGGGGTTATGATGAACTTTGGAAATAAGACTTGGGGATCACCAGCAAGAATGAGGTGGCCCTTAAGGGTAAAAATCTGTGCCCTTCTCCATTCTCCTCCGGGTTACACGATCTACACAACGTCCTTCATTCCGGCAAACGCTGGGCGAGGACGTCAGATCTCCAGCTCCTGACTCAGAGGGCAGCACTGGGAGGCCAGACAAAGTTTTTTTGATAAACAGTCTTTTCTCTCCAGCCTTTCCTCAGGGATGTCCTACAGCTACACCATTGTGACACAACAAATGTGGAAGTTTCTTAGGAGAAGAGGGTTGAACAAGGGTTAACACGGCGCATTCTCCTCTTACTAAAATGATGTAATTTCCCTCCCCCTCCCTGAAAGTATCTGTTGCTTGGTTGTTTATACGCTGAATTTAAAACCTATATTATTAACCTGTATGATCTAAAATTGAATGAATTCTTGCATCTGAAGACATTTGTAAAAATTTAATTGAAACTTCCAGTGCTTCATAGTTATTAAAAAGTATTGGGTTTTAGCCACAAATTACCCATTTTCCCCATTTTTTATACTTTCTCCAGAAAAATAAAGCCTAAGAAACAGAAGTACTGATACACTGTAGAAATTGTTCCAATGAGTTTATAATCCAGTGAGAGTTACACGGTACTGATAAGTAAAGGAAGTTCAACCAGACAGTTTAATCCTCCAATTTCCTGTCTTCTAATCAGCCACTGACTCCTCTGGCTTTAAATTAGAAACATTCATGGCAATATTCAGGACAGGTGAAGTAAAAAGAGTAGAAAACAACTAGGACAAATACTTATAGGCAAAAGGAGGCCATGTATAGGAAATGAAGATACTATAAAGTATATGTATAATGATGCGCTGAAGTGTTTAAGCTATACACAGAATTTAGGAACTCTGACAAAGAAGGAATAATTTTATTAAAAATATTTATACAGCAGCTGAGCAGTGTATGAACATATGAGAGTTACTGTATAAAACAAAGGAAATCCATGCAATGTTACACTCTGTTCACACTTTGTTATTTTTACAGGGGTAGGAGCAGGATAATTATTAACACATATCTGCTTTTTGATTCACAGTAAATCAAAAGTTGGAAGCACAGACCAGCAAAGCCACGGATGGCTCAATAGCATGTGGGGATTACCATGATAAACTTGGATGAGAGTATGTACAGATACGCTCAGTGATTTAAACAAAAAGTACTACTTTTGAGTATTTTGGGCAGTAACAATTAGTTTTTCATATGATGAAATTAAATATTTATTAGATGCACCATTCTTTTTAATCTCATTTACAATGAGAGTTCTAGTGAGGATTCTATTAGTTCTTAATTGATGGAAATTATAGTAACATTTTAAAATTTTCAAATCTTTTGATTGCATAACTTATCTGAGCAATTTCAGCTATTCCTCTGAAAAAAACAGAGCACAGAGGTGGGAAAGAAAAGCGGTTACCAACAACTCCAATGTAAAAATGATGTTTAGTTAAAAACCTTTAAAGAAACAAAATGACCACTTCAAGTCCAGTCTGACTATTTTTAATAAATTCTCTTTTTATTTATGGCATCTAAAGAAAATAAAGGCATTTACACTGAACTATGGATAATAAAAGTAGAAAACCAATTATTTTGGAAAATGACTGAAAGCTCTGCTTTGACTGTTGCATTCAATAAGAGCAGTTTGCCTGCTAACTCATACATGGAGTCATTGGAAATGGCTTCTTATTTATTAATGAGGCTTTTTATATTTCTTCAGATGTTTCACAAAGGGAACACTTTGGGGCTTTGAAACTGTTTGGACTGAGAGAACTCAAATTATGGGTTCAAGTTGGCTCTCAGTCCCTCAGGTGACTAAACCTGGAGTCGCTCCACTCCTCCCAGCGCAGCAACTCCAGGCGGATGGCAGCATAAACCTTGAGCAGAATTTGGCCCAATTTGGGGTCTTTAGTTTTGTATTGTAATGGAGAATTTTCCTCCAGTATATACCTTTGCTGCACATGTATTTCAATAACCCTGTGCAAAGGAATTTTGCAGACAATCCCTTATTAAATATATTATAGTCACATCATACTGGCTTTGCTAGAGCAAATAATTTAAAAAAAATAATCAGCTTGAAATAAATGTTTATAAAAGTAGCACAGCTGCACATATTTGTTACAAATGCAAGACAGTACTGAAACTTTTCTATGACTAACCCTTTAGTGTCTCTATGACAGCAGCAAATTTAAATTAAAAGTGCCAACGATAACAAAATAATGATCACTTTTCCACCAAATTCATCTCATATCTTCAGGCTGCTATACAGGTTAAATTATTTGCTATTACATCTATATTTAAAAATTGAATATACTTTATTTCTATGCAAATTTACAGCATTTGGGAGAAATTTTCTCCTAAAATGTCACATTACAACATGGCCAAAATAATACTGTTTCTTCATTTACTTGATTAAAGCATAAAAAAGTAGATTAGGTGCAAGATTGCCTTGAACAGTGGTGACAAATGCAATTACTGCTAAAATGTACAACTCTTGTGGGCTCTGCTGAAATGTTTGAAACATTTACAACTGTCTACAAGAAAGAAAAAATAACATTTTTCTTTTACTTTGACCTCTTGCTATTTTGGCAAGTAAGATAAAATATATTAGCCATTCCATCAGATGGCTGGAGAGAAAAACTAGCTGTGATGAGGAAAACCGAATTAAAAGAGCATTAATAAAGATTATCTATGAAAAAAAATAAGGTCAAAATTAGAACTCTGCATTTTAAAGCCACCTTTCAGAATTGCAAGCTGCTTTGCCCAATGCTAAAATCCATTCATTTTACTAATCATGCAATCAACCAATCTCCATTATCTCCAGAGCTGGCTATAAACATGCTATAGACTGGGGTGAAAGAGGGAGAGTGTGAGGTTGAGAGACAGAGAGAGAGGGAAAGAAAGAAAGAAAGAGAGAGAGATTACTACACCCAGCCTTTTATAAAGCCGTTTCTTTCATTATAACAGGTCCTTTCATCCAAATGACACAGAACCTTTAAATTTGGACATAATACTCCAGTACAGTACACAGCTATAGCTTCAAATGGATTTAGAACCTGCTCCAGAAAGAAAACAAACTCCCTCGCTTGACACACAAATTGTTTACGATTCATTAAAAAGCAAAATTGCATATCCCAGTGCTGGCAGCTGAGTCCATATGGGTGCAAGGGGTATTCACTCATCTCTTTGTATGCTGGCAGTACCAAACCGAAGTTTAGCACTGTGCAGCTGAGATTTTGTGCAGCCAGACGATGCATGAGGTAATTTTTCAAAGCTTTATTTGTCTTTAAAACATTAAAATCTGCTCTCTAGCTTACTTTTGATTAAAAGAACGTGGCAAATGGGATGAGGTTTGGGGGGTAAGAAAAAATATACCTACTTTTTGTTGTACGTTTTAGATGAGTAGCGTATGAAAGCCTGCTTATTACTCCATCAATAATTGAAACTTTGTATGAAAATTATTTGCAATTAACACATCTATTGTAAAGATCTTGAATTATTCATTTCAGCTAAAAATAACATCTCTTTCATCTAGCACAACTTCAACAAAAAGAGGCTATTTTAGTGATTTTTTTTTCTGTTAGAAAATAAATGGTGTGACGTTCAAGTTTAAGGAGAACTTTCTGCAATGTTTAATCTAAACAACAGCATGTGTGGTTATAAAACTGTTTATTTTTAGGCAAGTGCATTACTAAATGTTTCCAGGATTTTTGCATATTATATTCACAGTACTAAAACATCTGTGAAATAGATGTGACTGAAATGAAACTTCCTCGGACACTTTCTACAGAGGGATAATAACTGCCTAGTAACATTTGAGGATACTTATTAAAAAATAAACACAGACGTACCTCTTCATAAAAGCAGCTGATAGAAAATAAAAGAGGAGTGGTAATAAAATATACAAATGGCTTAGGATAAGGCAAAATCACAGTATGATATAAATCTTTGTGGCTAAAACAGGTACTTGAAAAACTTTGCTTTGAAAACGATAAGTAAAAATCAATAGCCTTATTTACAGGGGTTTAACAAGCTAAAAAAAAAAAAGTCACATGAATAATCAACAGTTTATGTGCATGCAAATACCCCTTCCCCCTCCAACTTCTCCTGGCAGAAAGTCTAATTGGAAAATCAGTACTATAAGTAAAGTGGTTACCCTTCCCTATTCCCATTAACCAAACACTGCATGTTACATTTCACTGGCAACCACTGGCAAACCTCTAAGAGACGCTTAAAAAATTAAGAGTTTAGACAAAACAAAACGGAAAACCCCGAGCCCAAACACCTTTAAATACAAGCCACATGATATACACAATGGCCACCACCAAGCTGCAGAATAAAAACCTTCCGGATCTCACTTTTAAAAGTCTTTCAAGTCCTCTGAGGTCTTAAACTTTCCAAATGATACCAAAATTGGTCCGGGGCGGCGAGGGGGAGGGAAAACCCCCGACTTGTTTCAGCGTATCATACAATGAAAGTGATCATGCCTTGTTTTGTAATTCCACTCGCCAGTCCTTTTTTAACTGATATCTATGTGAAATGAGCTGAGGTTCACGGTCCAGTTAGGAGCGGATAATACATTCATTGTCCTGGCAGCAAACTTTTCCTCTCACTGGAAGAATTCACGCTTGCCACAAGAATAATAATTACAGAAAACTAAAAATGCGCTGCTAACGAATTAATCCCTAACGGACAACACGCTAACGAGGGCAGTAATGATTTGAGGACTCTCTTCCTCGCAACAGGACTTGCATCTTCTGCTACAATGGGCTATTGTGCATCCTCCTAACTCACTATACCTCTTATAGATTCAAGATGTCAAAGGTTGTCTGGCCCGGCTGACCATGACATGCTAGTTAACTCGTTCTACGGAGCACGTTGGGACTTTATTGAAACTTTAATTGCGCCCAAAAGCAGCTAGAGCCAGACTATGTGGGATCTGTAACACATGGCTCCAGGTCAGCACAGCCCGGGAACCTGTTCTAACGCAAACAAGCGGAGGGAAAAGTTAGATCGGGGTCTCGGCTGAAAGGCAGCACCTCGCAAACTGCGCTCCTCTCACACGTGATGATTTTACACCACGCCACGACCGCACCGTCCCAGGCTTTTACAGTGAGCGACTCTCTGGGTAACGGACTGAACTTTCCACCTCCCCTCTCTACAAAATATCGCATGGTAAAAAATGCACGCGCACACGGACACTGGAAAGCAGCAGATAAAGTAAAACAAACTGAGCGTTAGGCAGCCGACTGAGACAAGTTACTCTGCACAACAAGGCTTTTTCAAACTACTTCTTTGCATACTTTTTTTTTTTTTTCCCCTTAAGGAGAATTGAAAAAGCTTCCCTCTGGAAACTGTAGTGCACATTAACGATCTCCTGTTACACAGGGGAAAGCACACAAGTGGGGCAAGTGTGAGGCTGCTCTACTGAAGAGTGTGAAAAAAATCAAATGTTAATTTGATAAATGTGAGGTCTGGGACATTTTGTCAAAGAGGGAGGGAAAGTAGAAAAGGGAGAAAAAAAAAAGCAGCCCTGCTGCCAACTCACCATCCACCAAGTTCTGGCCGAGATGTCGTAGCAGAGCTGCCATTTGATGGAGCCGTCGGAGGTTTTCCCTGCCATTATGCTGTCAGCAAGCTTCATCTGATGCTAACTCACGGGAGATAAGACACCTAATTGAGAAAACATTTGCACTGGCATGTTGGGCAACATGTAGCCCGGTCCATACCATATGGAATCATGGGTAAAAAAAAAAAATCTCCTTGACAATGAACCAATCTCTCACAGACCCAGTGGCAAGGTGAAGTGGAGATGAAAAGTCATCTGCTCCTAGCACTGTCTTCTCCTCTCTCTCTCTCTCCCTCTCTCTCCCCCTCTCTCACTCACTCTTTTTTTTTTTTTTAAATAAGAACCCACTGCTCAACATCAAAGAGAGGCGGTCAAAATTAGGGCTTCATCACTCAGATGATTTTGGTCTGCAAGGTTTTTCTTTCCTTTCCTCTTTTTCTTTTTTAAGAAGAATAAAGAGATTTAATAGGACAAAGGCAGGTAGTGGACTGTGGAGGGAGATCGCCACAGGCTATTAGCCTAAAATTTCTGCTTGACAGATGGAACTGCTTAGAGACTATCATGCAATGTTTTGGGTGGGTTTTTTTTTGTTTTTTTTAAAGACTTTCAGTCTGATTCACTATCTGTTTATCGCAGCTACTTTTCTCATGTACGTGACCGGGAGGGGGAAAAAAAGACTGAGGAAAAAAAAGAAAAAGATCGCGTCTTTTTTTCTTTATTTCATAATTGTGCGTATAATCATTTAAGCAGTGAAAGGCACAACAAAAGTATAAACTGCTCCAGTTAATTTCTAAACCCAGTGACAGACACTTTCTGAAGGAATCAAATGCTCTTTCATTTTTTTAAGGTGTTAAAGTTTTGGCTCTTTGTTCCTTCTTGATTTTAGATATCAGATCATACTGTATAAATGAATGACTTTTCATATGAAGGTTCAAAGTAGCCCCTAAGAACTGAACAATTCCCTTTTTATATATATTTTTTTCTTAATATAATTTTGCTACCATACTGTTAAAATCTGGTTTTTAATGTTACACTTTCTAATACCATCAGGTGACAACCACCAAACTCAGAGATGTTTGTTTTTAACTCATGCAAAACTTCTCTGCAACACTCAAAATTTACATGAGGAATTGGCAGATAACTTGGGAAGAGACAACTCCAAAACAAAAAATTTTGAAAAGTTATGAAAGTCTGCTGTTGTCTAATATTAAAATCCATTTCCTGGATAGCAAAGTCAAAGATAGTCATAGATTTTTTTCCCAATTTCCCACTTCTTCTGGAGCAGTGTAAGCCCAACAGAAGTATTACTTTTATGACAGCTGACTATTAAGCAGGCAGTGAATGCTTTCCATTTAAATCACCCCGCTGTGTCACACGGAGCGACAGTTGCTGGGCTGTGACCACCACCCCTCACTGACAGGGCACTCCAGCCTATACAGTAGTGCCTTTCCTCAAGTGCTCAGAAAAATGAACTTCTGAACTGGCAAACGGACTCTCGCCAGGAATATTTCTTAGGGCTGTGGAGCTACGGCTAATACAACTTGCTCACTCAGAAACCGCTACACTCTGCAAATCTTTTTGTGATTTGGATGCCAGAGGAAAATGCATTAAAACCATCCACTTGATTTTAAACAGTATCCTTTTCTGTTTGTATCAAAAAAGGGAGCTCGTGGGCACACAATTCTTCCTTGGGTTGTGTACTAACTGTTGTTTAACTGTTTGGCTACAGCAAAATGATCATTCTGGGCAGCACAGAGTACAGAACTGCCATTCAGTGCAGGACAGGACTAACTTTCATTGAGCTTCAATAATACCTTCACATTTCCGTGATGTGCGAGATGATAAGCAAATGATTTAGGGTAGGTACAAACTGCTGATGTAACATGTAGGGACTAGGGGTTTGGGTTTATTTTCCCCAGTCTTGCAATCTGTTTGGACTACATGAAAAATACATTACTGAAAGATCTATGCAACTACTCAGCATACCAGTTTGCACTTTTAGCTTCAGATAGCAGGTATAATCCCACTGCAGTTTCAGGAAAGGGTCTGACTAGCATGGGAAGTGTTAACTTTTATTTCGAGTCCAGGAAAAAAAAAGATGGACACTGTGCCAGGAACTGTCTTTGCTCTGGCTAGGCAAAGCCTTCGTCATCTTCTGTTACTGCAGGTTTGTTACCTGTCCTTTTAGTGGGTCGCTGCTTATGGAAAAAACCTCCCTCCAAATAATCACACAAAATATAAAGCAAAACGCTCAGTAACAATCAGTCCTTGAATCAGTGTCAGATTCAATTTTATGCTGCTCTCTTGCTCCTACCTCTCAAACCCATCAACATACCCACCCGGCTTATTATTTATTTAGTATTTCATACCCAGTTGTGCTGCACATCATTTCAGACAAGTTCTGATAAATCCCTATTCTGTATGGACTTTCAGCACCTGGTGTAGTTATAGAGCTACTGACAAACTTTCTCTGCATTGCTCTCTTAACCACTTCTTCCTATAACAATATATAACAATATATGACTTTACCCCCCAATATTAATTATAAACACACCAACTAAATATTTTTTTACATCATACACTTTTCAGATTATGAATAACAGAAGCATGAAACCATTTCCTTCCTGACAGTGGAGTGGTTATGTGCAAAGAAATGAGGAGTGCTGTTGGTTAACAGCATTTTAAATTCAGAACAATTAGGTGCAGTTAACTTTGCCATTGTTCTCCCTGATGCTGGGGATGGTGAGTTCTTACCCATAGAGCAATTACTCCTTTCATAAGCGGCTGTTGTTAATAGCATTAAAACAAGATTAAATACAACATGTTAAATATTGCAATTATTGTGGAAAATAAAATTATTTGGTGAGCATAATGGGGAGCAAATCAAGCATTTAACATGATCCAGGAAATGCTACTCCAAACAATTGCATTTGTTTTATGCAATTTTTCCCCTTTGATTGCTGACAGATGCCGTTTTGGAAACAAACATCTAAGTAGTTTTCCTTCAATCAGGAAAAAACCACACACCAGAAAATGGCTACATGTTTTGAATTTAACTCTTGTCAATCAGCATTCTGCACAACACTCCCTGTGAATAGTACTGGGACAAAACGATGCCTTCCAAAGACTAATAAGCCACAAAGATGTTTGCTTCTAAATCAGATCTGTTCTGAAGAAGGGAAAAGCCTTCGTACAGCATCGACATTTGTGCAGACACAGCTGCAAAATAAAAATGCTTGCAATACAGGAGTGATATTTCACAGTGAAAATAAGTTAGGTGTGTATGCTTGTGGGCTACAGGAGAAAGGATTTGTTTTCTGACAGCTTCAGGTCCCAAGCAATGGACTGAATCCCTTGCCAGTGCTTCTTTCTGACTTCCTGCTGGAGAAGTGGCCAACTACCCACAAATAATTGGCTTAATTGTTGAGCAGAGTTACCTGCAACAGTTCAAAGACTGTGAGTGGGCCCCTCTACCTCCCCCCAGCAGCGTATTTGGATGGGGATATTGTGTATGGAACCAGGAATGAATGCTAAAAAAGGCTAATAAAGTATATTAATTCAGATGACTGTATCAAGCTGGCATTTTACAGTCTACTGGAAACCGAATGCATGAGAGCATTAGAAATGTTGGCATAGCGGGTGGTTTCTCCAAATGTTGGCTTCTGCTATTCAGATTGGTAAAAGAAATGTGGTAGAACTGTGTGCAGCTCCCAGCGCCAGACACATCTTTAGGATCTTAGTCCTCGTTACTAGATTATCTATTAATTGCACAGCACCCATTGCTCATTAACCCTCTCTTTATTCCCTTTGCCTCCCCCTATTTCTCCAGTTGCAATTGCTCAGAACCTTTTCAGCTGATTGCGCCAGTGTGATTTTAGATCTGTTCCTAATCTGGGAGGCATTTTCCTGGGAAGCCTGAACTTAGATGAGTTACGAAGAGGATTTCCTTATCTCAAACAGCGACAATTAGTTCAAGTGCCACGTGAGAGCAGGCAGTTGATTTTTGGACAGCCTCTGAACTGATGCAAAGTTGCTGACAACGAGTGTGTTCTAGCTTTTGGAAATCCTATAATCCTGGCTTCAATCAAGAAGATCTGCTGTTGCTGAAGGCGTAAACAAGGAGAGAAGCAGCATGTGACCACGGCTGCTGCACCTTCAAGGACTCCCGAGCCAAAATGAGTGTAATGGTAAAGCTTCTACTGGTTGCTCAACATTACGCACATATTTCGGATGATTTTCCTGAACCCAGGGAAAATAGTCCTTTCCCCTCTGCAGGAAAAGTTGTTTTTGGACTCTACATTTCCCCCTGTAGCTCTGTTGTGTGTGTTTCTCCCCGCTCCCTTCTCACTCCTCTGATTTTCTTCCTACCATCTGTATTCCCCTTTTGCCTCATCTGAAACAAGCATCAAGATCTTGTTTCTGACAGAACGGTCTGTCAATATGGAAACACACTGACATCACAGACAGTGCTGTGACTTCATGTCTGAAAGAAACAGGAGGAACAGATGAAAGGAGTGAAGGGGAAGGAATGACACATACAAACATTTTTAAAAAATAAGTAAAAATTCTTCTCTATCAACCCAAAATGTAAAGGAACATAAACCAGATTTATTTTTAAGTCTAAATATAATCCACTATTTACTAATCTGTGACCATAACTCAGTACAACATTTCAACATGTTCTTCACCTGAGAGAGGTCCCTGTCCCCCAGGAGCACGTGCTTGGCTCAAGGCCCATGTGACAGCCAACATGACCTCGAGAAGGACTGAACAGGATCTAATCTGGAAAAAATTAGTCATATCAAGCATATATTGGAAGAAATCTTCAGAGACAAGGGACTAATTTATACCATCTAAGTAAATGCAAATTCATAGAATTATAAATAAAAGCATTCATCAAAATCATAAACTCTATTTGGATGCAGCTGGATCAAAGATATCACTGCCCACTGGGGTGGGGATAGAGGACATACCCAGAAAATATTGAGCATACAGGAATGGAATATCACCTTACTGTTACTAGGTTTTTTCTTCCTAATATGAAATATTAAAAAAACTGTCTAACCAATATTTCTATTACTAGCATTTTTTTTTTTTTGCATAAGAATTTAGGAGGAGTTAGAACTCCACATTTCCCTTACTATTTGAAATATGTGTTTGGGCTCCAACATTAGAGGGCATCCAGAAGATATTGCTTTCCTGCCACCTCCAGAGCCACTGCAAAAACCTCTAATAAGGAGATTCGTAACTAGTAGGAGAGGAGCTCAAGAAAACTAAAAGGTTAATATATTCTAACTAGATGTTGGGTATAGAATGTCAGATCTGTCAAATTTCATTACAGTTTCCTGCTCAATGAAAAAGATTTGATTTCTTTTGCCACTGTCCTACTATGTTCAAGTCACACAGTGCCAGCAGCAACCAGCCAACGACCACAGGCTGGCACTGAGCGGGCCCGAGTGGGAAGCCAGCCGCAAGGACCATCTGTTTCCGATTTCTAGTGAAGCCAAGATGTGCAGTGAAGTGCATTCCATTCACCCAGCCAGCCTTCTCCCTGCTCAAGTTATTAGTGTTACAAGTGAAATTATCTTTTCCAAACAGCGGGGGAGCTATAATCCTTATGGAACAAGGCTTTAAAAAAAAGGAAAAAAAGAGAAGGGGAAAAAAAAAAAAGAAAAAAGGACAGGAAAAAGGTCCCCCAACACTCCCCCCTTCAAACATCTTTTGTCAAAGTTGTCGATGACACTGTTTGTAAATTCAATTGCCACGTTCACGGGTTTTATAATTTTAAAGGATGTTCTATTAAGAACTATATTCTCTAAGGGAAGAATGTGTACGTCAGTTCATGGGCTCTAATGTAATAAACCATTCAAATATATTTAGAGGGTTATTTATGAATAAAGTTAAAAATGACAAGATGAATGCTCACTTAAGTCTCTCTAACATGAAGTGCCTTCAAAAACATCATAGGTTTAGAAGTATAATTTAAAGTGCGAATGCATAAACAGCACTAATTACATGCTACTTACATTGTTTCAATATGTAATGCATATGTTTAACCTCGCAGAGGAAGGATTGGTCTTGGCACAGCAATCGCGGGGATTTAAGGGTATGCTAAACTGATAACTGTAGAATGAGCTCTGACACAGGATATTGGTCTCCTACTGTTACCTAAATGCCAGGTGAAACCAAAGGATTTATAGGAGGGCCGGTGGAAAGGGAAAAAAAAAAAAGACAACACAATGAAGTGAAACTGAGAAGTTTATTTTCAAAGGGGGAAACATTTATCCTTTGACACCATTCCATTCTGGTGACTTTATTTCTAATATACCATGAGATTAATGATGTGGCTACTGTCACTGTGTCTGATGAACACTGGCAGAGCTGTGGAACAGTTGCTCCCTCTACTATTATTGGACATATTTGTAAATTGGCATATATAAGATGAACTCGTTCTGTGTGCCAGCCAATTGGAGTGTCTTATTCAGGAGGACACAATTTTTGTTTTCCTATTGAATTCTATATCATTTTGAGTTGTTTAATATTGGCTGATATAAAAACTTGTTTAAAATGACAATTTTTGACAGTTTTCATGTCATATAATAATCTCAATATGACTCTTATGCAAATCAATTGCAGATAATTAGGGAAGCAAATTATAATCATGAAACAGATCTCTGACATATCAGAGGTGAGTCAATATTTAAGTCTTTGCTTAGAGAGGACACAATTGCTGAACATCACCATAATGAGTCACTGTCCCAAGCCCAAATAATTTATTCTTTCAAATGTAATGCTATCATAAAAGAAAATCCAGAATAGGCAGAATCACAGAATCATAGATTATTAAAGATTTGTTGGGACTTCAAAGATTCTGTTCCTAACCCCACTGTCATGGGTAGGGATACCTCCCACTAGACCAGGTTGCTCAAGACCTTTTCCAACCTGGTCTTGAATGTTGCCAGGGTTGGGGCATCCACAGCCTCCCTAGGCAATCTGTGCCAGTATTTCACCACCCTCAGTAAAGTATTTCTTCCTAATACCTAACCTAAGTTCCCCTCTTTCAATTCATACCCATTACTCCTTGTTCTATCACTACAGGTCAGTTCCTATAGGTAAGAAGAGAGGGGTCAGGAAGGAAGAGGGGTTCAGAAGAATTCAAAGACCACAAGTGGGAACTGGGGGATTGCTCCAGACAGTTTCTGTATTTGAGGTCTCCAGGGAATGGGAAGAGAGAGAATCCAAGAGGTGAAAATCCAGAAGCTCTATACAGTTGTATCATTAGCTCCATCAGACACAGGATGCTCAGTACTGGTGTTTACAGAGTACATGACCCAGGCAGACTATTTGTACAGGCATGGGCAATTCTCATATCCCCATTTGAGCTTGTAGGTAACACCACTAGACTCAGAACTGTTTTTGGATTCAAAGACTGCAGTCTTACATGCAGTAGGAAACTAATTTCTCAGTCTATCCTTTAATATTTTTACTTATTTCTCTGGTTCCTGATAAGGATTTGCTGTAAGTGGTTCTTAATGGAAAAAAATTTTTACTATTTTTTTTACTATTAATCAGGAGGGACAGACAAGTCCTCCAAGTCTCCCTGGAAATGGCTTTCTTGCATAGAACCTACTGAGTCCAGCAGTGCTGGTGGACTTTCAGGCAGCAGTGCTAAATCAGTGTCTTTTATCATCTACAACTACAATAAAAGACTGTGACTGCTCCTTCCTAATGAGAGACTTCTGGAACGCTCCCTGCTTAGGGCTATTCTTGAGGAATAAGGAATCCAAGACAGATGTGGCAGTGACCATCATATTAATCTCAGAGACCAAATCCCTCAAAGCAAAGGAAATATGAACAATTAAAACAATAAATACACTGAATCATAGGAGTTTCCAGTGCCCTCAGTATTAACTCCAGTTCCACACATTAATTTGTAATTCTTGAGCCATGAATAAGTCAATCCCCTTTTGTTTAGAGAACAAGATTAAAATGCTACTAATATTAAAACCACTCCTGTTTGTTGGCTCGTATATGTATTTACATACCTGCCTATTTCTTTGCTTCACCTCTTGAGTGTCCTCCTGCTCATGCAGCTGACTGGCAGCCAGCAGACTGAGCACCGCAGGTAAATACCTGGAGAAGTGCTTTGGCAGGACTGAGCTGCTGTAAGCAAATTTTACAAGCAAGTCAGGCATAAGCCATTGAAATAACTGTATTGTTGAACATTTAACAGCACAATAACACCTTTGTGACCGTAAAGACATAGTTACGTTCTTGTGTAGTCTATGGCACTGGACATCACCTCATGGAAGAGAAATCTCTAAATGTATTTTATTCAAAACACATCACTCTAAACTTTTTTTTCTTTTTTTCTTTTTTTCCATCCAGTTAACTGGCCATACAGACAAAGGAACTACGGAGATGAAGCCTGTAGCACTTGTCTCTTTTTGTGTGACTCCTTTTATTTTTCAAAACAGGTTTTAAAAATCTGCAGGAGTCTTAGGTGATTTTAAAAAAACAACCCACCAGGAAGGGCAGAAAAGTTTCAACTTATCAAGTTGAAAATTTGTCATAAATTTAGAGTTTATGAAAATCAATTACTTCAAATTTTGGAAAATCAAGTCTAATTCAAATTGGGATATACTGCCAGCAAAGAGGAGGTTATGTAGAAATTCTTTGAAATTTTTTTCTTGTATCCACTGGACATTTCCATTGAAATAAGACAATATTACAAACTTAGTTATTTATTGCCTTCATTCCTGACATCTTTCTCATGCTAAAAGATTTGCTTTTGCAAAAGATAACTCTGGCTGATAGCTATGAAAGAACTGGTCAGCATTCTAGGAAATATAAGTATGCAGGGATTGCAGGCTATACCTTGATGCACTGCCATCTTTTCCTAACACAGGGAGCCACCATCAAGAAGATTACACTATTTGCCTATTAGAACTCCTTTGCAGGGTTTGCAACTCCTTTGGAGGAGGGTCAGGGCCAGGAATGTTCCTGGGAGTTTCTGGGAGTGGGGAAAACAGGAGGTGGCCCTTTTGCTGCCACATCACCTGTCCCTCACAGGATTTCTTGCAGCTCTGTGATGGCAGGAGTTTGCACAAACCCAGAAATCAATCCGGGGGCTGTGCTTTTATCTTCATAGATATCACTTAAGGAATAACTGTGGGCTCGTCTCCATGCTTGGGATCAGATGTTCTCAGTTCTGAAAAGCTCAGGAATTTCAAAATGTACTCTGAAGCCTACTTGGTGGGAACAGCTGGAATGTGTGTCTGCATTACCAGCTCTGATATTGTGAGCACAAACACAAGCTGAGTCACAGTAGATGACAATGCTGCTGACAAAATGTTTTAAACTGCAAACTAAAACAACAATGGGATTATTTATGGACTGCAAGTCTTACTTTAATGTCAATAAATGTACTGGATAAATTCCCCTTCATTAGCTGGAAACCTCAGAAGGAAACAGAAATATTCTGGTAAACCACAAGCTTGTTCTTAGCAAATAGATGGCTACATTTCCACTGCCAAGGCATATTCAGACTGTTTCTTCACTGGGACAATAAATCTCTGGGAGTGAAAAACAAAGTCTATAAAAGCAAGACCTACAAAGTAAGGGTGTGAGACACATGGCCCTGAAGCCTCCAGAGAATGGCATTAGAAAGTATTGAGAGTAGCTTTTTTTCTTTTTCTTTTTATGAATGGAAAACATGTTTTCCAAGATTTACCATTCAACTCAAAACAAATGGTTGGAACGAGTCCCCATCACTATGGGAGGTGTTTGCTGTCTTATCTCCGGAGCTGCAGACAGCCCAGACAGAGTGAGCTGGTTTGACTGCTGTGTGAAACAAAATAGAAAAAAAAGGAGGAAAACCACTGAAATAGTATGTTAGACTTCCATGAGTTTTGAGATGCTGAGGGAGCAAGTCTTTCGTTGTAGTAAGTGGTTCCATAGATGTACATCAGTCCATGTGATAAGCTGAATTCAGGGTGCTCTGGTCCTTCCCCATCCTACATCCCCGCACCTAACTGCCGCCAGAGGCTTCGTGGAGAGAAAGAGAGGACCCAGAGATGCCACTGGCTCTCCCATTGTGGAAGAAACTTCACCAGATCAGCTCTGGTCAACTTCCCATTCCTTGAGAGTGCTTTTCAAAGTCAGATGGAACAATGCACAGTACCTTGCCAAATAATACTGATGCTTCGTCATGTTCCTAGAGGGAATAGTTTCAGGTCAGGATGGAAAATCCAGACATCACTATCACAGATTGCTTTTTCTCTCTGCTCTTCAGCACTTATCTGTCCTTACTTTTCCTTTCTAAATCTGTGGTTCTATATCTTATCCTGCACCTAATGGCTTGTAAGCTCTTTCCAGGATGGAAAATGTGGTATTCTCTTATCTGTACAGCATTGTGTTTATTTATAGCATGACAGTAATGACACTTAGAATTTACTTCTGAGTTTTTTTCTTATTGTAAAGACAAGACACACAAACAATTGTGTCTGGGTCTAAGTAAATTCTTAACCCCATTCAATTTATTTCTGATGCTGAGTCCTCAGGAAGGGGGACCAATGACTAATAAATCAGGTGTTTCTTTCTTCAACTACTGGGATCAATAAGAAGTAGAAGAAATAAGTTCTCTTGTTTGCATGAGATAATGCAGACAAACAGCTCCATGTAGTGGGTTAGAGCATATTTCAAGCTCTAAACTTTGCACAAAGGTTCAGCTTATTGAGAATAACTTGTATTTCAGCAAGACTAGAAAGCTATTTGCTAAGAAGGGAATACAGGGCTAAGAATATGGGTTACCCCAGAAGGTAAAATGGAGAATCCAAGGCCTGCCCCATCAGTTTTCTATCTAGTCTCTGGGCCAAGATCTATATAGCAATATTCCTGTTTCAGAATTCCCAGACTTCTTGCAATATAACAACTCTGAGCCTACTGCTCAGCTAAGTAGCTCTATATTTGCTGTCATATATAAACATGCAGGCACATATTCATCTTTTTTTTCAGCAGTTTACATAAACCTCATCCTGAGTCAGCCTTCCAAGACTCCAGTACCTGAATATGTTCCAAATGAGGCAGAAAGACTAAGGAGCAAGAGAACTTGGTCTTTGCAGAAATGTAGAGAGTGTATATTATGCACATATACACCCTCAATCAGGAATGGATAGTATTTTGCCTAGAGAATCTCATTTTGTCTTTAAAATAAACACAGAATCAGGTTCCTTCTTGTAATTGCTTCACCTGAGAACATAGTGATCACCTTCCTAAAGGGAAACAACATTAACTACAGCTTGTTTGTGTTTGTGCTGGAAGGCCAGGGCTCCAGTGAATAATCCAAACCATTATTCCACAGTGGATTAACCCAGACAATACTTATCGAAAATGTCACACCACAAATATGAGCCAAGAATTTGTTACTGGGAAAGCTTCCTGGACCAATGTGAAATTAGAGAAAATGTGCAAGTATTATGTATGAAACAATAAAAAACACTTGCACAGTCTGTGAACATGCATCACTATAACTGCTTTTATATTAAACTAAACCAAGTAGAAAGAAGTTAAGAAAACTAAACCCTGTCCCCCTTCAGTGTCTCATCAGACTGCATTGTTCTGACAGCTCCACAGGACCCCAGTGGGTCTGTACTCTCATATTTTCCACTCACATCTCTGCTGGTATCTCCCTGTCAGCAGTAGCATGTTTCCAACCTCCTTGGAGATGGGACATGTTGCAGGTCCCAACCTTTCCCCTCCATACATCCCCTTTTCCTACTCTTTCTGCACTTCATTATTTCTCAGACCTGCAGTCATCAGTTTCCCCAGTCTAGATCACATTGCTCAGCACTCTTAGCTGCACTCAGCAGCAACACAAAGTTATCCCATAGGTATTCCCATCCATCCACATTGCCAAGCTTCTTCTCAGACCTCTCTTGCTCCCCGACTGTGGCCTCTTTTCATTCTCAATGTATTTCTGGTTTCTTTTTCCTCCCACTTCATTCTGTAACACCCTTTCCCTGCCCCACTGGAGTCCTCTGGTCATTTCCACACCCACCTCTGTGGCAATCTACAAGTCAAAAAAAGCTTGATTCATCCCACTTACTTGTGACAATATAACACAAAAATATATAGAGACAAATAGAGAAAGCCAGATGTGCTCTGTGCTTTTTGCCTTCTGACACCTCAGATCATTTGGAGCAGAGATCTTATTAACTTTATTTGTACTGCCCCTAACACATCGGGGCCCTGAATGGGGATTTGGTTTCTGGACAACTTCATATTAGAAAATAAATGTTATGCCAAATAAATCCCTACAGAAAAGATACTGGTAAAATCTGTCTTGATCTAGGATTTAATAACAAATGCACTATTTGGTGCATAATAGGCAATTCATTTTGCTGTGCATTTACTCTATTTAAAACATAAAGCACTTAAGGATATTTGGAGTATGCAAGACTATTAGAAAATCAATTTCTATTCTGGTTTATAACCCAGCCACTTAAAGTCTTAACTTGCTACAATTCACTTTCTTACATTCTACTCGTTAAAGTGGATCTGAACCTCCTGAACTCTAATCATATGCTTCTTAGAGCTAAACTATTTAATTATTGTCTACCAAGTTCATTTTCTCTGCTTGCTTGTTGCCTACATTTATGCCTTAACAGCATCAGTTCAGGTTGTTTGCACTTGCTCAAGAACCTGCTGCCTCTTTTCCCGAGGTTTGGAGGAGGAAGGCTTTGGTTTCACTGCGGGATCTCCCATTGCACTTTACAAATAAACACACAGGAATAACTGGCAGGAAGTCCTGTCCCTTCATGAGCAGGGTTCCGGCTCAGCAGAGGGCAAATCAGGCAGCATCATTTTCACCCCACACAACGTGTCCATTCTTGACTCCTTGACCAAAGGAAGCAAAAGCAGAGGGATGAGGAGCACAGCACATCTGCAGGGCTGTATTTCACAGGAAGCAGTGCAGCTCCTCCACAGATAAGTTTCACTGAAGAACAAAGACTGATTTTGTTCCTTGCTTTGAGAATGCTGCATTGAACCTGGACTGAGCTTTGCATTCCTTGAAAACAAGGCTTGGAGAGTGAAACACAATTTCTCCCTCATCCTTGTTCAAATCAGCCCTATACTTACCATATGAAAAATGCTTAAAAGACACTCACTCTTCTCCAATTAGGTTTGATTTTTGCAGGCTACACACAAGCAAGTGCACCCAAGATAAATCTCAGAGCGGCAACAGTCAGTTACACAAAACTTGGTCTCTGACGCTGAGCTGCCTTAAAGCTTAAGAAACAAAATATTTATGACTAAGAAAAAGACAAATGGTGCAATAGTACATTAGCAGGCAGTACTGTCACTGATTGCAAACATATTTTGAGCATATATATTTCATGTACATCCTAACCTCCGAGGCTTTCTACCCACTACAATTGGTTTTCCAGCAGCTCCACATTTACCAGGAGATAATGAGGTGTGTTTTTGAATGACACGATGCATTAGATGTAGTGGGAGCCAAAAACATGATCATATTAAAAGCAAATAGCAGAGCAGATTACCTCTTGCCCTCTCTTTTAGCTTGAGCAACATATTCCAATAATAAGTGCAGAAGATACACTGTCAAGCACTTCTTTATAGTTTAATTTTCTTTTTTTTTAAATCTTCATTGCTTGCAAGGTCCTTGCCCTCTTTGAAAGCTGCAGAATAAAATTCCTTTCTCAGTCAATTTTATACTTTTTCCTTCAGCAAAGAATGACTAGGAATTAAAAGAAAAAAAAAAAAGCTCAAAACTTCAGTGCCTCTCCAAGAGAAGAAGTAGAGATAAAGGTTAAAGATAAGAAGTTTTCATCAAAATCTAGAGGAACCACTAAGTTCAAAAGCAGGTCATCTGTCCTGCTCCTAATTACTGCTCATTTCCACTGCGCCCTGCTCTTGAAAGGTAGTGGAGAATTTTATAGCAAACTATAGCTAACAGGAAGTGCAGCCTTGGATATTCTTGCTCTCTAACAAGGACAGTAGGGCATTTTCTCAAAATATTTCTTGGGCATTTTTAGAGCCGAAGTTCTGAAACATGATGAGAACAAGGTAACTGTGGTGTGGGGGAGGCCCTGGATCCGAGCAATATCCCTACAGCAGCTCAGTGGTGTGTATCCTAGGAATTCCCACTGGTGGCTGCCTGATCCAGAGTTGGACCGTGACTGGAAGGAAAACATTGTTTGTACTGGCTCAGGGACTCGGAGTCACGCGGGACAGAAGGGGTCACCTGGGAAGGCTGAAGACTCCATGTTTACTCTGGCTGGGCAGTCCAGAGCTGGATGCCGTCTCTGTGAAGGAGAAAATATCCAGAGCCCCTGAATTTATGGGTTGGCAGCCTCTAATTTTTTTTCCTAACTGCAGTGGAGAAACTGTCTCTTGGTGGTTATTGATAGAAATTTTCCTTCAGTTTCAGGGCTGATAAGATTATTATATTTTTTTTCTGTAACTTAGAAGTCATATTTCTGCAGACTGTTATTTAAACACTTGACCCTTGATATGTGCTATATAGCACATAGACGGGTGTTTCTTATGATTTAGTCAGCATGTAGTTTAAATATGGCATTCACAGGGGTGCACATTTCTGTACAGAACCTATCATTCACATGAGCTGTGGGACTAAATTTGATTTAATTTCTTTCTCTTCTCATGTACTGCAAGTCCGTAAAACTGCAACATGAAGGAAGATCTCACCTCCCCACTTTTTTTCCCCCAACCTTTCAGCCAGCTCTAGTGTTTCAAAAATTTATTGGATGGCATCACATCTAGTGAATCCTCTCCAAAAATACATTTGCACTCTTGTGTTACATGGAGGTTTGGTCAGCAGATGCCATCATGGCAGTGACAGAAATCTTTGCCTGCATCTTATCTATCCTTCTTGTAAACTTCATCAGACTTCCCTCTTTTATCTTTTTCTTTAGGGAAAGAAAAGGGAAGCACTGGGTTTCACTGGGAAGCAGCTCAGTCTCCAATACACTGAACAAGCTGATTTCTCCAGCCCAACCTCTGATACATTTAAAATGAACCCTGAAAGAACTGGAGACTAATTCATAGCAGAGCTAAAACTCCATTACAAGAGACAAACCTCAACCAACAGCTGAAGTTATTCTTTTTCAAAGGAACAGACAACTGCTATTCAAGTAAAAGTAGCACATTACCTTGAGAATAGTGTTTCATAAAACAGGATCTTTCTATCTCTGGGTCACAGCTTCCAGTAAATTCTTTTGTGGCTGTGTTTTTTGCTGCCTGCTTCTGCCCACAATGAATCTATTGCATAAATCTGAAACTCAGGCATCCACTCCTATGTATAGAGGAACCAGCACAGGGAAACAGACGTAATCAAATTTCCAGAAGTTGGGCTTGTTTTCAGTTGGTTGCAGCAAGTGAAGATGCCAACATTGAACAAGGTGGTCTTGGAAGCACAGTCAAGTGCATCCTCACTTAAAAAAGTGTAAGAAATAGTCCAAAAAGAATTTGAAGATTGAAAGAGACTAAAGCAGAAGATGTGAATCAAGCCAACTGGATTTCCTGATAGGACACACTCAGTGGAGAAAGGATCCCCAACAAATATTTAGTACCCCAACCACCTCAGTGTATTTCCTGACAGAGTATCCAAAAGGACTTGTCTGTGGGAAGTTTGAGCAGGGAGAGATTTGGAATTTAGTGGGGTCTGCACATCTGCCACAGCATCAGCTGTTCCATGGACACAGTGTGTGCTGTAGCACCAGCTGATGCTGCTGAAGGCAGAGGCCAAGCTCAACAGCAAGATGTGTCTTCTGTAGGGACACCTTTCTTGAATTACTCTGCTTGAAGCCTCCTGCTTCTTTCCCACGTTCCTTTCCTCCCTGGAACACAAAAGAGGGGAGGGAAATACAACTGGCTGTCAGCTGACTCTGGAGGGAAATTAGATGGAGAATCCCCTCTGAAATGATACTTTTTAACTCCCTTTCTGATCAGTGCAGTGTCCTAAGCAAAGCCACCACCTCCTGCTTCCCCTTCTCCCACTCCAAAATCCCCTGGCAGCTGTACTGTTGTGGGTGTGCAAATAATCCAGCAGCAGCATTCTGAAGCTAGGAGGTGAAAGAAATGATTCCCATAAGCTACAGAGGACACAGCTATGAAAGGACACGTGAGTTTGGACAGGGAGCTACTACAAGATGCACTGAGGGCACCTGGGAATGGATCCTTTCCTTTCCCCAGGTATCCCCAAAACAGTCCAAAACGTTGCTGGTTGAGGAGATGTGCAAAGCAGAATGTGTGTAATTCATTATGTCCAGCAATAAACAAAATATTAGGTGCATTTTTAATGCTTTAAAACCTTTTAAAAGACTTTTAAATCTTTCACTGGGGGGACATAATTAACCTTGTTTTGCTATCTGTGACAGACCTAGCCTCCAAACACATAATTAAGCAGTCACAAATTGCAAAATTGTTTGGTTCCCACACCACACAAATATTGATAAAAGCTTTTTTTTTTGCTTGTCAGTTATTGCACTGTAACTTACAGGCTATGGGTAACACAATTAGGAAAGTTTGGAGCTTTAAGACCACATCCACTTCTCCCTATGTTTTCCAACACTGAATATTTTACTCAGTGTGTTCCCTATGGTTTCAGCGGCTGTATGCACTCAGATAATGTAGCAGCTACAACTTGAAATAGAAGATATAAAGCTTGTTAAGCATAAAGGATGTTTTCCTTTCTTTGTGAGACAGAGGGTTGGTTATACTCTCCTGTAGCCGATTACACCATCTCTAACCACTGCAAGGATTCATAAGCACCAGCATATGCAGAATGACTGGCTACATTTTGTAGTTCAATTCTTATGGACACAGATACGTGTCCTGGAGACCAGAAACACCATATGCTCTAGGAAGCAAGTGCTGGGGCTTCTGCACCATCTCACGTATTCCTCCTGTTCCTCAGACTACCCACTGAATAGCCAAAGCTGTTACACAATATACATGTGATCCATACCAAAAAGTCAATGCAGAAGATGGTGTGTAAATCATTTAAATAGGTTCTCTGCAAAATTTCCAGTGATAGCTTTTTGGCACTACCAATTAGCCAGAGTATTTCCAGCAAGAATTGTTATTGCTGGAACTTTAATTCTTTATGGGGAAAGAGCCTCAATTACAAGGATGAAAGCAGAAGTACATCAGAAATACTTGAGGAAAGAAAAGAATTTGAGGAGACTGACATTTTTTCATAGGTTTCCCAGACTTTCATCTAGCAGCAACTTAATTCTTAAGGTCCCACAGGACAGTTCAAAATATAAAGAAATATTTTTTCTTGCTGTCAAACACACTAGTTAGCTGAGGCCTTTAGATCCCAACTCTGAAAAAGAGTCTGTGTAAAACATCGGAACACTTGGAGGATCACCAGGAGTAACATAAGGAAAATGCAATACTTCTATGTGTTCTTATGGGTGATGGGGGAACTACAGTCTTCTCTTCAGAGAGTAGAGAGACTGCCCAGTCTGGATTTGTACTTATTTTCCAGCATGATTTCCAATGTGCCCAAGACCAAATGCCCAGACTAAATACTTTCTGGACAGAAGAAATATCTCAGTGTTGAATATACCATGGCAGGGTGTTTCACCAGCACTTGGCTCTTGATGTTTAATGAAGGAGGAGAACTCATGCAGCATATGAAACTGCCTAAGAAGGCAAGTAGTGGGACTCTGGGTTACAGGTACCCCAGTTCAGAAGATTACCAAGGACAGTATTTGCTAATATTTGCTCTTCAGAATTAGCTTCCCCCAATCTAATTCTTCCTCTTCTCCTGTGCATTGTCTCTCTGCATTAAGGTAGATGGGCAGCTTGCATACTCAGTCATGAACTAAATAGCTTGCTATTAAAAGGCCAAATTCACCATTCTGCTGCCATCTCTATGGATACAAGGTTGCACTTTCAAAAGCATACAAAATTAGACTTTGGTTATATCTATATAAAATGAATGCCTTATGAGAGGTGATCTGGATTTATGCTGGTACAAGCTAAATTTAGCCCTAAAGTTGATGTTTCAGGGATTTTAATGAAGTGATAATTTTATATGGCTTAAAATAGAATCGGAAAACACCTCCTACCCAATTTTTCTAATATCTAGGTTAGTGTGTCTGTTCCTTCAGTTACTTTGTGCTTTAAATTATTGGCATTTGACTTGTGGTTTTGGCAGCCATAGTCTGCTTCCTCCAATTAGTGAAGAACGAGAAAGGATTTCTGGGCTTTTAAATACAATTCAACATGGACAACTTTACGTTAGCTTCACCCACTGAGAAACACAAGAAACTTGTTTGCATCAGGCTGATTCTGCTGCAGAAGCACTGCTTGTACAATCGTCACACCTTTGCTAAACCCATGGTATTAATTCACCTGAGCTAGAAACTGACCACAACACACAGGTGAGATTGTGCAGGTGTTTTTGGCAGAAGCACAACTGAGCCGGCACTGCAGCACTGCAGGTGTTCTGCTGCCACGCCTCACACTGCACCAGCACTTCTATACAAGCTCTGGTTTTCAGGCCACCACGTTGACTTGGATGGAGGAACTCCCTCTCCCATGAGTGCTGGAATTTGGGGTTATGTGGTTTGTCTGCATGGAAACAGAAGCACGCTCACATCTGAGCATGTAACTATACATTTGAACACGTAACTACATGTGTGCACTACTATGTGTGATCCACAGAAGCTACACGTCGCTTGCTAATCACCAGTAAGAGGTCACTCCAGACTTTTATTGACACTGTTGCTTTAAAATGACTAAATTAAGTGTATTTACAGGTTCTCGATCCAGTCAAGGAATGAGCAGGTCAATAACAGAAGCCACAAATATCTGACAATTAGAAAAGGTTTAAGGCCTTGTTGTGCCACAGCTTAGCACTTGCAAGTCCATTTGCAATCAAAAAGCATCCTGGTGGTGCATATCAGCATTTACAGGACCTTGAAACCAGCATGTCTCTGCCTCCAAACACTTCTCTTAAAGAAAGGGTCCTGGAATCCCACAAAGATTCTCTTTTAAACACTATTATTTTATCCTGTTTCATCTTCATCGGGAAGGGGGCACATCTAGACTTTTCTGTGCTCTGAGCAAAGATAAAGTGCTGCAGGAAAATACATCTGGACTGCTCTATCTGCCTCCTTCCTGCCACTACAGTGCAGAGGAACTGCACTGTGGGCAACAGACTCCACAGGTAACTTCAATCCTGGCTCTCCCTGTCAGCCGCAGTTTATGTTTTTAGTGCTCTGTGGTTGTGAACAAGGCAGGAGGTGCAGGGTGCAGAGGCACTCCCACTCTGCCACAAAGGAAAATTCCCTGCTCCAGGGCACTCTGCCCCCTTCAATCACTGCCAGCCTTGGGGAGTTGGCTATGCTTCAGCTCGCCTCCAAATGAAGCTATAGAGGAGGATCCAGGCGATTCAGGTGGTGTGGGATGGACATCAGCGAGCTGGGCCCTCAGTAATTAATGGTTCATAAAGATTTCAGGTATCCAAAATGAGCCTGGTTATGTGACTGCATCATTCTGTTCCAGGGTATGATCAGAGGCAGGTGAGAGGAATACTCTGTGTGATCCCTCTCCAAGCTGGGGAAGTGTTACGGCCGGCCAGGCTTTTTCCAAGTGTCGTTATTGACCATAACATCCCCTTTTGTGCTCTGACAATGAGTGTAAATGGCCCCAAACCCAAAGGCCTGCAGAGGACAACAGAGGTCAGGTATCTGAGAGCCAAACTCCTCAGGTCTGTGTCAACTATTCCTCTCCTGTGCTGAAGATGCAATGTCAGACTAAAATAATGAAAAGCAGGGCAGAGTTTCAGTGGAGTAAGGTAATTCTCATGGTAGTGTTTGCCTGAAGTAGGAATTACTAGATCACCAATAAACTCCTAAATCCTGAGTTTTTTTCAATGAACTTTACCAGCTTAAGCGTGGAAAAAGATGTAAACAGGCATTCAAACTACTTTGCGCAGAAATCAAATAACAGAATACCAATCTTTTTTTTCTCCCAGTAGACAACATTAAGTGACTGAGAAGCAAGAGCTGGGTATGGAAGAAATATTACCTTCGTGCAAGAATTACTGGGCCTTGTGGAAAGAAACTTCACTCAGAATTGAACATCATTCACTTCATTCAAAATTCTACCCCCTCCTCATTTTTCCAACCAATATTTAAATTTATTGCTTAAGAAAAAAATTTTAAAATGTCTCCTGACCCTTGGAAGATGCTTTATTTTCAGTAAAGATCTTTTTCAAAAATGCTTTGATTAAATGAAGAAGGAGAAAAGATGAATAGACACCTAAATATCCTCTAATACGAAAAGTTAATAAGGAAAACGGTTCTAATATTTCTTTCTCTAATAATGGTTCCATTGTTTTGATTGGAGAGGCAGAAGTGAAGCATACACTCAGTGATGCGTTCCCATGACTAAGTCACCTGTAAGATTGCATTTTGCATTTGAAAGCTCTTTGACAAGGTCTGTCCCAGGGTAGATGCCTTTGCTTCTTTGATGCGGTTAAGCAATTTTGCACAAACATGTAATAGATTAAATTAGATTTAGTCTTCCTTGCGTGCTTTTATACGAGTTCTGGGCTAGAGATGGAGCTCAGCAACATCCACTTGCAGTGAAGTGCACACTTGAAGGCACTTTGCAGGATGGGCTAACTTCAACAATCAAAATGAGAACACAAATCTCTACTTGTACAGAAAAAAACATGCTCCATTTCCCCAGATCTTACTCTTCTTTTTCCCTTGCTATATATCAAGTTGTGCCATTTTCTACTAATCCATAAACACCTTTTTAGGGTGGGAAGACAAACAAACCCCACTACACTTAATACCTCAATCTATTATCCCATTAAGGGGTTAGAGGTTTTGAGAAAAACTGAAAAGATTGCAAGTTCTTTGTGTTGCCAACAACAAACTATCCATTCATCATCCCTGGAAGTGTTCAAAGCCAAATTGGAGGGGGCTTGGAGCAACCTGGCCTAGTGGAAGATGCTCCTGACCATGGCAGGGGGGTGGAACTGAATGATCTTTAAGGTCCCTCCCAACCCAAACCATTTTGGGATTCTGTGATTCACACCACTGATGAAACATGGAGCCAGTAGCAGGAAAAACACAACACTAAATGGTTGCTTTCATCTTATAAATTTAAATAATATATAATGAAGGCATCAATCAACAAAAGAAACATTTTGTGGATATTTGCTATGACATAAAGTAGTGTCAGAGAGTCCATTTGAGGGAAAAAGTACCCTTGATCAGGCAGTCTGCATTTAGTAACATAGGGGACATAAAAATTTCATAAGAAATAAATGTAGTAATTAGGCCTGATTTTTTACTGCCTGCCTAGTATCTAAAGGATAATTCCCCTTTGATTTCAGGGGACTTTGGCTATGTGTTGCTTAATAACAGCTTTGCTAATGAAGTGTCCGTTGGTTACTAATTGTGACACTTACTTCCTGTCATTTTAAAAACTTTTCAAAATATATGGAAAATGTCTACACTTGGAGTTTCTTAAGAATGAGGGGAAAAAGCAGCAGCTGACACTGTGTTAGCCAACAGAATTTCAAATACTTTTATACTTATAATATATACTGACATTAAGACTTTTTTACCATTGAAAACGGGAATTTTGGCACCTACCCCTGATAATGACCAGTGGAAGGGCCTCCCTCTACTCCTACACCGTCAACCTGCTTGGGCTGCATCACCATTCAGGTCCCCTTTCCTTCAATTTACTGTTTGCTTTTCTTTGATCTGAGTGAAATCAAAACAGTTCTTAAAGTGAAAGTTATTTGGGTCGACACCATAAACCACCTGAAACCCCTGCTATAACTTACATTTGTTTTTTTTCCCCTAAGTTTAGTCAGAATTCTGGCCAAATTGGCAAACATGATCAGAGCTTCAGGTTGGTGCATGTGAAACAAAAATTCCCCCAAAATCTGAAAAACAAGTCACTTTTGCCTTATTTTAGGGATTTCTGTGGAGAACATTAAACAGCCCTGTGTAACAGGATTAAAATAAATTTAACTTCCAGCGTCTGAAATTTCTTCCTCCGGGTTTAATGACGGTTTTATTAACATAAGCTGATGCAGGATTAGACCGTTAAATATTTAAATCTCAACACTTCCTGAAATTAATCTAGAAAGGGGAAAATTTCAGCCTGTTTCTTACCTAAAATAATCTATTCCACCCATGTGCTTATATGGTCTACTCTTCTAATAGGTGATTTAGGAAACAGGATAGAATGTCACTAGTTAATTTACTTTTGGCGTAATTTGCCCGGAATACTTCTGAACAATTAGCACTCTGGTCTGAAGGACAAAATTACTCTGACAAAGTTGTGCCTAGGGGCCACTCCATGGCGTGTTCAGAGTCCGACATTTTTGGTACATGTCTGGAATTGACAGTGACTCAATACATAAGGATATCCTTTCATATTCATTTATGTGATAACCCTGCTTTTGTTGGCACAGGAATATGTTGTCTTTTAACCTGACTTAAGGAGCTGGCCCTAGAATTAGTCTTCATCATTTTGGATAGCAAGTTGGAATCAAGATTATTTTGACAGATGGCATCTAGCCTGTCTAATATGCATTTTACCTGCTCCATAAATATTGATGACTTTAATACATTTGTGTTCTGCCATATGTTTCTTAAAGGTACATTTCCAAAACTTGACTTAGTGTGTGATTTTGATGGAATTAATCTCCATTTTGTAGTACTATAAATGAGATCACAATCACATGCGTTGTTTCTGATGTTGGAAGGTTAAAAATGGTGTGTGTGTGAGGGCACAGGGGGGAACTTCATTTCCTCCCGGTTAACCCCATTTCCTCTCAGTCCTGAGGTCATGGACATTACAGAGTACAAGTGGAGGGCAGCTTTATAATATAAACCTTATAACACAGAAAAGAGTTCTTGACAAAGAGACCCCTTGCCTCACAAGGTCCTGCCACATGGACCACCATTTAAAGCAATTTCTGCCTCCACCATGAAACCCTTCAGCTCTGTCAACTCCTATGACTGCCATATAAAACGCCTCTGAGAAAAAAAAAAAGGAAAGAAGAAGCTCATGTTAAATACCTACTAAATAATTTTTTAGACCCACAACTGCATTAGGCTCTAACACTGATACACTGTACAGATATTCCTCTGCATAAGTCATTTAAAGGACACAGTGCTCTGTGCTTTCTGGAGAAAAGCTGTTTGCTTTATTCAAGCCCAGTTTCTTTGAACTCTGTCATTTCCAAGGCAGATGGGGTGTACAGTGACAATTAGCCCTTTTATTATTAACACCACTTTCCTGCTTCTCCACCAAGGTTACAGACCCGTTCACAGTGCTGGAACTGAAATGGGAGTGGGGCCAGGGCTGCTGGCAGGGAAAGGGGAGATGTGGGCTAGTGAAAGCCCAAGAACCATCCCCCCAGGCTCCCAGATCCTTGAAAAAAGCAGCTCTGCTTCCAACGGGAGCAGCCTTGTGCCCCACGGCTGGGAGAAGTTGGCTTTGACTCCCAGCAGTTTTTCCTCTGTTGAATTTGCCACCTTGTCTCATCAAGAAAGAAAAGGCAGTCTTAGCTCTGCCCCTCTTCACATTTCACTGCTGCTGCTTCCTTTGGCCACTCTAATTAGAAATTCTTCAAATAATGCCAGGGACAGCCTTTGTGTGTATATTTTACAAGGTGTTCTACAATATGGCTGAGTACAGCAACACACAAAAAAGTATGGGATGGCTTTCATAGTTAACTGTAGGAAATCAGAACAATACTTCAAAATTTCATAAAATAATAATGTGCTTACATTTTTGCATTAGTTTGAAATAACACAAAAATAACATTTTTCACAAAGAAAAATATTTTTAAATTTTGAGCATTCCCAGTGAAAGGGGTTTTCCTCAAAAATAATAAAAAAAACACTATAAAAATGACAACTTCATGTAGTTGCAGTTTTCCAAAAATTAGTGAAAGACAGTTTTCTAGTCTGTCAGGTGCACAATTTTTCTAACTATTTTTAGAAGAGTGAGAGATTAGAAAAATCAGGTAGACCCATAGAACACCCTGAGTTAGAAAGGATCCACAAGGATCATTGAAATCCAAGTTAGAATTATGATATCAGCATCCACTAATATTTCTATATATTTAAAAAGTTTTTTTTGTTTTTTTTTTTTTTTTTTTTTTTTTTTTTTTTTTTTTGTGAAGTACCTTGTATTATTTACTCTTCTTTACAAGGGGAAGATACTGCATCATATCTTGCCAGCAAAAGAAGGAAAAGAGAACTTGAAAACCTGCTGAGCCTATTTGCAGCCAAGCTTTGCTTGATAAATAATAAGCACTTCAGGGCTCAGCACGTAAAAGGAGAGGTTAATGGTCTCGCTGATGCTTTGGGACATTAGTGATGGCAGTTGTTGGCACTGAAATCACACAGGAGCCCAGGTCCAGCATGGTACTCACAGGAGAAATACAGGCAGTGCTTTAACTTTGCTACCTCAAGTGACTTCAAGCCCCATACAAAGCCATCAGGGAGGTTTCTCTGCAAAGTATCTTTCCTCAAATTAAACAAACCTTTTCCCAGTCTTTCCTTTTTTGCAGCCACACTGTATAAGGCTTGGTCTATGCCTGCTCTCATTACTATAAATTCAGTCACTCAGGGTCAGGTTTTATCCCACATGGCAGTGGCCAGCAGCCACCCAGGGTGGTATTTATCAAAACTTAAAGCTGTGGTGACAGCGCTGTCTCGAAATTCATGCTTCTTACTGCGGAGGGGGTGGGCCATGAAGGATGTTTTGCATCAGATTTGTTTGCCTGAAGAGACTTTAACTGGCTACTTAATAAAGTAGCAAAGGTAAGCTCAATTTCAGCCATGCCCACCCACAGAAGTGATACTCTGTAAGTTAAAGCTTGGACAAGGCTCACCTGATCTTACTATTAAAAGAAAAAAAATTTGGAAGAAAGCCAACAACCTCAGCCTGTGAGGGGTTCAAAGATAGGTCAGATCCGTGATACGTGTAAAGCAGTAAAGCATCCCTGGCTTTTGTGTGGTCAAATTAATTTTCACCAGTCTCAGAATACATCCTGGCTCTGGTTGGATGAGGCACAAAGGAAAGCCAGGGACCAAAAGAAGAGCTGGCATTTCTGAAGCCAGCAGTAATCTCTGGTTTAGCCTATAATAAGAGCTCTAGGGAAGTTCCAGAGTCAGTCCTGGGCTGCAGCAGAGCCTGCTAATTTGGACAGAAGCTAAAACAGTAGCTTGGCAGCTGGGAATGGGAAAAAGAAAAATAAGTGCTTCTCCATCTTTCAGTTGTGATTTGACACCTCTAAATGTGGTCAAAGGCTGAATCAAGTCAGAAGCTTGGGTGTTTGGTCGAACCAACAGAGAATATATAAAACAAGGCAGAAACACAATGAGAAATGGCTTTCCTTGAGTGGCTTCTAAGTAGACCAAAACTGCAACAGGAAAAAAACCTCTCAGAGCTATTTATTTACTTATTTTTGCCACTGTCACTTTAGCGAATAGAAAATACTATGGCAAATTACAACTCCTGTTACAGTGGAGGTTAACCAAGAATCTGTAACACTCACAGGAGATGAAGCCTATTTCTGTTCACTTCAGTGTAAAGCTTCTGTGTGTGTTCTTGTTAGATTCAAACAATTTTTCAGGTACTTCGGTTATTTGTATTTTTTCAATTTAGCTGTGATTGTAATGACAGCGGAACTGCTGTTATCAACAGGCCTGCCTGCTGTACCCTGGCACCACATTAAACAACCACTTATGAATTGTGTTGAGGTTTACAACAGCCCTGTCCTCAAAAACACTCCAGTGTTTGGATCAGAGAACAGTTCACTGCATTCAGACTGGGGCCTGCGCTGAGCACAGCAATGTGAACATGCTCCTTGTTTTGCCCTTAGGTCCCAGCAATGTTCATTTTATTCTGTGGTTCTTCACCTGATGTCCCAGCAGTCCCTGAAAGATCCTGTTCATGCCTGTTCTCTGTGATAAGTCCTTTTCTAAGTAATTTTGTTGAAATACAAGAGAATACAACAGATAATCCCCAAACACATTTTATCTGAAAGATTTCTTAACAGGGAAAGTAAGCTCTCAACATCTTTTTAAGAGCAAGAGGACTCTGCAGGTAACTAAAGAACCCAAGAGTCTTTCAACCACATCTTCAATCTGACTGTGACTAAACACTGTAGCTGGACAGTCAAGTATTCAAAACAGAAATTAGTTCAGTTTTGGGCTCAAGGTCAGAGAATTTTTAACTTGGTGAATAGAAAGCTCCACTGATATTACTCTGCGTTTCCTATCAAAACACCTCTCCAAGGAAAGCAGGTACTGGAGGCCTGGTTCAGGGACCAAATGTGCAAGGTTTTAGGCACTTTTCTTATCTCACAGTGTCAGTGACCACAATACAGACTCCAACACCACAACTCTGTTTCTGACACACCTAAATCATTAAGAAGCTGGGATTGTGAAAGCATAAAACCACTGTGTTCATAATTCCAGGGCTACTGAAGTCTGGTAACAAGCTTTATTTCAATATTTTCTTTTTCCTAATACGTACACAATTTACTTCTGAAGCCACGTGTACTGTAACAGAGCTCAGGAGCTTTTATTTTCTGAGAGTTGGATTTGTAGTGTTAATGTGTCACAGAACACCTTGAGAGGAACAACCTTTCACCTCATCCATTTGTTTGGTATGGCATTTCTTGGTTTAATAAATGAGGTAACTAACATGAAAACATTTCCTTGCTTGTAAGTTTTTGTTGTTGCTATTGAAAATTATTTCATTACTTCAGAGAGCTTACTTCAAATCACTACCACATCTTTTGTTCATATGCCCGTAACATATAAGAAATAACAGTAAAACCTTTCTCTTCAGTACCTTCCACTCAATCTCATTACTTTGTGTTTCTGTATGTTGAATTGGATGAATCACTCAAGTTTCTAATGCAAGTTTTGAAACCATTCGAATTTAAATTGCATGCTTCAGACCATCCACTAGTAACATCTTCTCGTAAATGTTGTTTTTTGTGTGTGCGTGTGTGTGAAGAATCATAATTTAAGTCCCACCAATACTGATAGTCCTCTGCAGTTTTAGTCTTCTCTGCAGTTCTCATTTTCAGTATGCAGAATATTCTATTAAGTAATACACAGCCCGCCAGGGATTTACATATATATTATTTATAGAGGAACCCCAACCATTATATAATTGTAACAGCCTTATTGGCTCAGGAGTTCCACCCAGGGAAACACTTCATCTTGTCTCAAGAACGCTTCCTAATAACAGTACTGCAGTGACTTTCTTACTGTCTGCACTCAATTCTTTATCAAAGGGTTAAACTTCCCACCACAGCAAGAGTTTGTAAGGCCTCTGCAAGCTCTCTCATCAGTATTTTATTTACCCAGTCTTGTAGTGGTTAATGTACAGTCAGATTCAGGAAGAAGGACAGTTCCCTATTCCTCATTCTTCTACGGATACACTACATGACCCAGCTAAATGAAATAGTATTCCTGAGCCTAAGGCTCTCTAGAAAGTGGAAATAATAACCTGCATGTAAATGTAAAGAAATATACGGGATTTTACATGAAAAATAATAGTCTTACAAACCTTGTTACATTTATTATTCCATATACACTGGAATATTTTCTAGTACAAAGGACTTTTAACCTTCAGTACAGTCATTGTTTAATTTCTCATGTTAAGTCTTTTCTGGTTGAGTACCAGAAAACCAGTGACCTTCGCTGAATTATGAGAGCTATCGGGAACAGTTTCTACTTCTTACTTTTACGTTTCCTGGCTGATAGAGACAGAAGAGGAAGACTAAGTCCACTGCTGATGTGGGGAGGATACACTGTAGTTCTGCAGAAGAAAATTTTGCCTTGTGTTAGTCAAAATCAGAGCAAAACACAACCTCAAACCCAAAGCAAACATTCCTGATCTGTTTCTTGGCTGTGCAGTGTCTTGTCCTACTGTTTTTAATCACAGAACGTTTTAGGTCAGAAGGGACCTCAAATATCATCCAGTTTCAATCCCTGCCATGAGCAGGGGCACCTTCCACTCTCCCAGGATGCTTTGAGCCCCATCCAACCTGGCCTTGAACACTTCCAGGGATGGGGTAGCCACAGCTTCTCTGGGCAACATGTGCCAGGGCCTCCCCACCCTCACAGGGAAGAATTTTGCATGAGTTTATCTGAAAAGTTATAAATATTAAGAAATCCTTTCTCCAAAGCATGGGTACATCTGATACCATGATTACATTGTTAATTCTGATAAGGTGAGAAATAAATACTGCTATCAATAGAACAAGCATTTTAACCAAAATACCTGTATGATTAAATTGATAGTATTATCAAATGCCTTTTATGTTGGGACTTGAACACTATCAATAATTGTCAGAGCACAGAAGCAGCAGGAAGAACTGCTCATTAAAATTAAGTTAAATCACAATCACATTGTGAATGGATTCAGTGTTGGGAATATACACAGGTAGGATTTATTTCGATATAAATGAAGACTCTCAACAGTTTCCCCCCCTACTCCCTGTTACTCCATTACATTTGTTTGATTCCTTTGCTTCCTCTGGGCTGCACAGGTGTACATGCTACAGAAATTTGGCTTGATGCACATTTACCTATTCCCTCCAAACACAAGACTTCTTGGGAAGCTCTTAGCTTCCACTTACAGAAAAAGAAAAATCACATTATGTAAATGGCAAATCAAAATTCAGCATTAGTAATTGCTGGAAAGTCTTTGAAAACCTGCATGTTTAGTGGTAGTGCCATCCCAGAACTTCAGCTCTCTCACCCTCTGCTCCCGTACGGTGCAGTTCCACCACAGAACCCGCACCAGTAACTTGAACTGGTGTCAGCCAGAGCCAGAGGGCACCGCATGAGATCCCCATTTGTAAATATCACTGGACCACTCTGAAGCGGGCTCATTTCTGGCTTTGCCTTAAGCATCATTTGAAGGGCTAATTCTGTTTCATTTCCCTCTATTTTCAGCTATTTAGCATAATTAATTTGATCAGCCCAGTGAAAAGAGTGCTTCTTTCTTCCATGCTGCAATGATGCAATTTCTTTGACCCCTACTTCTACCTTTTAGATAAAAGAGATTCACATGGTTAGAATTAGTGACTTTTGCATTATTAGCAGTTTCATTGCCAGAATAATTACTTCAATAGGTGAAAATACATGTGTATTTATTTGTAATATGGCAAATTTTCAAGCTGTTTCAATGTCATTGGCATTTACACCTCCTGTCCTGTTGTTCCAGTTTTCAGGAAACTGAATTTTTGTAACTTTTGGAAAAGGTGGAAACTATGACAAACTGCTTCATTATAAGAAGATAATCACCTTTTAGGGAAAGGTGATGTACAGATACAATAATAGCAGTTCATTAGTAACTAACAAGGAGAAACGCAGCTCTGATTAAATCCAAACTTTTGTCCAAGATTCAAGCTAGGTTAATTTTAAAGGTTTTGAGATCATGAAAAGTCCAACAGACCATCAATAAAAATGCTATGAGTTGCTGAGACTCAGTCACACTTTTCAAACAAAAATACAAACAATTTTTAATGGCGATAGCTATTTCTGCTACTACAGCTTCGATTCATCAAAGCTCTTTAGCACATGCTTACCTCTAGAAAAGTAAGATGACAATTAAATCAACATATGCTTAAAATCTGTTCCTCCTGAGAACACTGTTGCAGGTTTCTGGTATGCACCCTTTCTGTTCGGGGTTAACTATACTCACAACATACAGCATCAGGGGATGTTCAGTGGATGGCAGGTAGTATTCTGGCCTATTTTCCTGCATCCTTTTCTCATCTTTCTTTACTCCTTTAAAATGTATTTTGATTCTCCAAGGTCTTTGGGAGAAGAGACTACAGCAGACATGGGGTTTACCTGGGCTGCTTCCACCACTAGCCTGTATTATTATTTCTTCATACAGAGCATTCAAAGTACTTTTAGAGACTGTAAATTTATGAGCAACAAGGCAGAAGATGTGCTAATAGATCAGTGTAATACATTAACAGCACAGTCATGCTGTCAATTGATATACATATGACATCCCAGATGCTGCTGTTGTGTCTTGGATGCATGAGCACCCACCTCAGCTTCACACCAACTCTATCATCCTCTTCTCTCTTCCTTTTTTTTTTTTTTAATAGGCATCCTATGATAATAATTAGGGTTTTGTTCAAAGCAGCCATTCTGTAAGACATGATACTCAAGGTAATACTTTTATTTTTATTTTATGAGCTCTTGTTTTGTTTTGTTTACAATTATCAGTGCCTGCTTTGGCTTCTTCAGAGAGCTTTTTTTCTGAAGCAGGTGCATTTTCAGCTCATGTAATGGATTTAGAGATATTTGGCCATAAATAGATAGTGTTAAACGCTGCTGTAAAAATGAGATAAATGTTTATTACCCAAAAGGTTAATAAAAAATCCACATGGGACCCTCTAGAAAAGAATTAATCCCTTTAAGCCTGTATTGAACCAGTGACAGTTGCGCAAGATTCACAAGCAAATTGCATCCCTAAAACATCCTAAAAGCAGGGAAAAAAAAATCCCAGACTGCACACCACAGTAAATGGAGGGAAGGAATTCATGAGATAGGTACCATTTATTATCTAATTTAAGCACTTAGTAGCAGCATCTGTTTACAAATAACCAGTTTCAGCATTAGGTAAGTCCCATGTTAGGCTACTGTTCCTTCCCAACTTTATTATCAAACAGTATGATTTTATCAGGGTAACACAGAAAATCTCAGCTGAAATACAATGAGCTGTAAACCAGTCAAAAATCCAAATTGTCAGCAGGAAGAGAAACCAGCAATTGCCAGGCACAAGACACTTAATGCATATACAATATTTTCACTGAATTTCATAGGTTCTCACACCTAACTTTAATGGATTAAATCACTTGACATTTTACTTCTCTAACACCTTGCTGTTGAATACAGAAGTGACATGTAATAGTATGGCTGGAAAATGAATTTTTTTTTAGGGGTACAGATGACATCTTGAGCATCAGACCTGACAGGTGCCCATGACAAAGTAGATCTAACATGATCTGTTCACGCAACACATGGTCCTTTAATGCAAACTCTTCCAATTAGGCACCTTTTCTGCTCCCCCTGGAGGTGGACAAACTTACAATCTCCCACAATCAATCTGCTTGTGTCCTCCTAAAGTTTTTAGGCATTCTCTTTCCTTATTTCCACTCACGCTTCACTTCTGCTAACTATAAGTCTACTTTTTCCCAATCAAGAGATAGCAAAACCTCCCTATTCATGCTAGAGGAGTGGAGTTAAGAATAATTTGTCCCTGTAAGTCTTGAACAACCTGGCTGTCATCCCCCCCCTTCTGGCTGCCTTATAGAATAAGACAGTGAATCCAAGTTTGCTTCCACAAAGGAATCCAGTGACTACCAGGATTTGGGATAGCTAAGATGGGTAGACGATTTCTGCACCATTTGACAGGCAATACCCACACACACTCTGCTCTTTTTCTGCTTATTTTTCCAAATGGCTGATGGATTCTGTCTGGGTGAGGACTGTCTTCTTCAAGGAAGGATGAAAAGCTTGTAATATTCTGCATTTGTCTACATGACTGCTTGAAGCAAGCACTGGAGATGAACCAGAGTTAAAAGGTGCTGACTGAGATCTGTACCTCCCAAGGGCTGCAAGGATGCTTCTGGGAGAAGGGAGTTACTTATCTCAACAGCTCAAAAAATAGGAACTGTACATCAACAAGAGATATTTAAGCCATGGATTTCAGCTCCTGAGGTTTTCAAACTCTGGATGAAGGACAGGCTGGTATGTATCTTCAATGCATTTTGGTGAAAAAAGAGCTGCATGATATCAAAACATGAGTTTCGGCACACAAACAGTGTGCCTGGTATAAACTAGTGAGTTAGTTAAACACAACATACTTCTGACTCCTACAGTTGAGGTTACTGGAGCATTTGCACAGCTGTGTTTGGTTTTCAGAAGGCTGGCATAGGACATAGGGATTGCATGCTCTAAACTCATAGTAAGTGCTACAGTCTTTAGCACATCTTTTTTGTGCTTCCATTTCCCATTGTGTATAAATGGGGAGGGCAACACCTCCTTATAAAAGCATGAAAAAAAATAACTCTGTGAGGTTGCCAGAATGAAATGACAATGAAAATATCTAAGCAAAACTTTGAAGCAGAATTCGGTCACAGTTGCTATTGCTTCTTTTTTCAGGTCACTGTATTCAAATGCTGTTTTTATTTTTCCCAAAAGTAATGTATTTACAGTACTCTGTCTTTCCTCTTCCATTTATTATCACTGATACCTTTCTCAACACAACAGAGCTTTAAGGAAATCTACCCCTTTATCCTCCCACGTGTTAAAATGCTGAAAGATTTTTTTCTTTTGCTAGATAAAAAAATGCTTTAAGATATAACTGTTCCTTTAGGCATATCTTTGGTAGTGTGAGGGAATTTTGAAACTCCAGTTTATTTTATACTATGATGATGTTTGCTAGAGATATATCCTGAAGTTAATGAAGTATCATTACATATCAGAAGTTTAATCCAGATCCTTCAATCCCCCCAAACTTTGTGATATTTTAAGCCAGTGCATCACTTCAATTAACCCCGCCTTTGTGTATCCCCAGGTTGGAGTCCTGGGCTGATGAAATAGCCTAACTCCATCCTGAGATTGACAAGTTATTAATTAGGACAGCAGGCCTGTCACAACCTCTAAGCCTCACCAGCACTTCCACTAGTTCCTTGGAGAGATGTATTGTCGGCTACTATTGGGATTAAACTTCTCACTTCCAAAAGACAAGCCTCAGTCATGGCAGTGGGTTGAAAATTACTCTATTAGTATTTTTGCAGCCCCTTGGCCTTCAACTCTTCTGGTTTGGTTTTAAGGATGAAGACTCAGACCACTGAAAACAATGAGAGTTTTGCCACTGACTTCACTGTAGAATTTCACTCTACATATTCTACAGGGAATCCTGAGAGAAAGAATTTAATTAACAAAGTACATTATCAAGTGCAGTGGAACAAACACAGCCTTGAAATACTCTGTTGTCTCAATAATGGAGGTAGTGACTCAGGACCTGATCTACAGAATCTTGCCATGTTGGTTGAGAAAGCAACAGCCAGTGTTGCAAACTTTGATCAACTAATAGTGAATCCTTGTTGTAGGACACTGCTCAAAGCACTTGAAAAAACCCCTTGAGTTAGCAATGCTGTTAGACTGCAAGAGTAAAGGAAAGCTTTTCCAAAGGATGACTGAAGGGTGACAATCTTGGTACTCCCCGTATGTTGAACTCCTGCCTTGACACAAAGGCATGGGAGCACACACAGATTTGGACTCAGTAAGAGCTGTATATTTTCATATTACCGTTTGCATTGTATTACTTCATTATTATTCTCTAATGAGGCCATTAGCATAACAAAATGGTGATCAAATACAGCATGAGCGTTTTCAGGTGCACTGTTTTTACCTTCCACCAGTCCAGGGAGGGAGCAGAGTATATATAGTGTAAAGACAAAAAGAATGAAAAATAAAAAAAATAATAAAAAAAAAGAGAATTTTACAGGAAAACATGCATGCTAGAATTTTACTGAGAGTATTGTATCCCATTTGTAACATTCACATTTACTATCAGGTCCCCTGAAGAACGACCACAGTCCTAAAACATTGGTGCTTTTGCAGCTCTACTAGTTTAGAGACAGCTGCTTTTGTTGGATTAGATTCACAAGAAAAGCTGTAGCCAACGCCATGTAGGTCACCATGTGGGGTTCTAGCACTTGCCACAATGCAAAACATTATTTAAGACCAAATTTTGTGAAGGAGCCAAGGGCCCTCTGTAGCATCTGGGTGTGCTGGTTTCTAGTTCATTGCTCAGAGAAAAATACATGGTTTCAAGACAGAAAATGAAAAGGGATTAATAGAGGGATTTTTGTACAATGCAGAGCAATGCCTGATCTCAGATTTGAGTCCTCTATGTATTTATCAAGCCATCAACGTACAGCTTTATAGTCACTATTTTCAAAACATCTTCAGCCCTGTAGACATCATGTGGAATTAACACAAGTACAGTTCACAGAAAAGCAACACCCCTGAGAATGTGTATCTAATCATACCCTAGCCTGGATAATACCAATTTCCACAGTAAAGCTATAGTCTGTCATAACAATGAAAAAAAATCCTACCTTTTCCTTCCTACCCTTTCTAGTCAGCCTTTCCCAAAGCACCTCCAAATGAATACTATCTAATGGCTTGTTTTGAGCACAAAAGGACTTGGTTATCTTAGATCAAGTTTCTAGTGAGCAAGAGTCAACACTGCAGATTTATGCTTGAGCAACGTAACACACGCTGGCTATAACACATATTAGCTGAGATCTCCAGGACTGCTCAAGTATGGACACTACACAAAAGCATTTTCCCATTCTTGGGAGAGCTCAAGTCCAGGTCATTTTGGTAATGGACATGAAGGAAAGTTCATGGTTGTGCAGGAAAACTAGAAGTCCAGCTTCAGTTAGTCTGGGTGCATAAGAAGGGCAAGGCTCTTACCCAAACTTTAATTATCACTTTGCTGTTCTTTACACAGTTGGGCAATGATGTTAACTAACACAATCCAGCCAAATAAGGAATCATATCAAAACCTGGAATACACACAATTCTGACTAAATCTAAGAAAACACAGAAAAAACTGACTCACAACCAACAGCCAATACTGTCACATTCACAGAGAGCTGAGAGACACTCAGAGAGAGTCACACAAGAAACTCCCATCACCATTTTCTTTCAGATTTCCCATAAAACCTCACTTTAAAAGTATAAACACCAATTCTCTTTTCCTACCTACCCCATCTGCAGTCCTACATCCATCAAGGAGATAACATAGAGCTCTCCTGTCACACACAATCAGAAGCAAAAGCTACTCCGACACTGAGTCTCAGCACACAGAAACACCTGGGTGCAACCATGGGGTTTAAAAAGATGCAGCTGAGTATCATCAGGTTCACCTGGCCCTGCCCTCTCAATCTTTACTTCTGATAATGATGTCTACAAAAGGCTGAGTTGAAAACAGCTTTCAGGTGAAGAAGCTAATGAAGTGTAAAGATTCAGGTTGTCCCCATAAGCATGAAGCAGCAAAATGCCTGTTTTTTTTTAAGAGTCATTTTACAGGATGGATTTATATCCTGCAGTGTTCACAAGGCCTGTGTTTTCACAGCATTTGAGGCAAACAGAATGCTCTTAATGAAATACCAGCTCTGTGTGCAGAATATGGCATTAAATTTATAGAGCAAAGGAAGAAGTGGTTTACTTGCCTTGAGGGGAATTGAGAAGTGACAGTAAGCACTTAACGGCAAGTTCCAATTACAGCATTTAAATATAATTGCATACTCTGTTAATCTATGTCAGGGTGGCATCATTTTAATATGATTGTCACAGGTTCTTTCTAATATTATGAGTGATGTGAGTGAAGCTGAGCCGACAGAAAAAGTTCAGTTCCAGGTCTTAATATGCACTCTAATTCTGTATGTCAATTATGCTACAGCAGAGTTCAAATAAAGGTCTGGGGATCTAGAGGATGTAGCTACCTTTATTAAAGTACTTCTACTGTAAATACATGTATGGGTCAGGAGACAGTTATCATTTGGTCTTGTTATTTTTTATGAGCCTACTACTATTAGAATAGACTCTTGTGCATAATCATTTAGATGTGTCATGGAATCTTACTTCAAATGGTAACCATAAAGTGAAATAACAAAAATTACAGCTTGACCTCTGCAAAAATGTTCATTTATGCACTCCCATTTGTGCATTATGTAGAGTATTACAGGACACAATTATAATCCAAGGATCCAAAAGCATTTTTTATGTCCTTTATGAACTCCAAACTTTTAATTATATGATGGAAACTTAAGTATACAAAGTCTGGATATTGATGTTTAGTAGTTAAACTTCAAAACTTAAAATATGCATTACTCTTCTGGTAATGACTCTTTTAATTCTGGTAAAAATGAGTGACAGACTATTTCTTCCAGTTTAAAAACCACTTGAAGGGGTTCCTGCCTCCTTGCTCCACCACATCCAGGTCTACATTGGGATTTACTGCCTCCACAGTTGTGCTAAAGAAACTGATTGTATGGCTGCACTTTGAATTGCATCAGAATTTATCTAAGTTTTAAAATGTCCCCTTTTAGAGTGTTTTTTAGGTCAAACCACTCATAGATTTGGTTTAGAAATCACAGTTGCATCAACAGAAATATTTCAGTTCAGGGGTGGAATCAACAACTGCAGTAGAGAGAGAAATTGTATAAAGAAACTGTATAAAGAGCTTCCTAAAGTATTGTGTATTGTTAGAGAGTATTTAAAATGTCTCTATATAGGCACAAACTTCTGATGATGCACTTCACCAAATGCTGTAGATGTTTTGTAGGCAGTGTATATAAACAGAATTTATCAGAGGAAAGCAGCCACCTCCTTGGAAGAAACCACGGGTTTTATTGTAGGGATGACCACGATCAGCCAACAGAATAAAATAGGAAGGAAGCCCATACGACAGAAAGCAGAGGGTGGAATTACAAGAAAGTAATTACCAAAACTTTCTTATCTTAGTGCAGGTCATCACTAGATCTTTCAACAAGTTTACATCTCATATTAAAACATCACTGCCACCAACAAAACTACCCCTGAGCACCATGCTGGCACTTGGGTTGCCGTAATCATGCAGGAAGAATGCCACTTACTGAATCACTGGATTTTCCTTGGCGGTTTCCCATCCAACGCTACAGGGCTTGGCTGTGTTTAACTCCCAAGATCAGGCAGGATCTCAGCCAACATTGCATGGCCACATATTTTCCTAACCCTCCGACCAGATACCATGCTAAAAACACAAGTTGGAAATGCCCAGCTATATAACTTCTTAAATTTAAAATGGTGTCTTCTAGCTTTTTTTTGCCCCATTTAGTCTCTGAAGAAGTGTTTCTGGCCAGTTATTTATATTTATCACTCACCGTATTTTCTCTGTAGTTATTTTTGGTAGCAGAACACATTTAAAGTAGATTTTCTTTTATGGAAAGAACCAAAATTTTCCAAATATGGAGTTTCTTCTAAAATGACCTTTGCCTAAACAATGGATATCCTGGGGGCTTATGAAAAAGGATCAAAAAAAAAAAAGAGACATACATTATGGAAATCAGTGGAGCAAGTGAGTGATTGTCCTATGAGCTCTTGGACAACACTGCACGGAGCTACCATATGCTTCCTAGTGCTCCCCTAACTGCCAGCTGTCTCCACCTTGCTCCTTCCAAATGGCAGAGATGGCAGCCGAATTGCCAAAATTGATGTTTTGACCTGCAGTTATAGGCAGAGAAGAGGCTTGGGGTCGGTTTGATAAGAACATAAGCTACATATAAGTAGAACAAGGACAAAAGAAGGTCATATTGTTCTGCCACTGTCACGAGAGGGTAACTCAGGAAAAAAAAAACAATACAGAGGCATTTCTGCTAAACTAGGATGAGATGAAAACCAATCCCAGATTCTGAGCAGTATTTTACATCCATTTTCCCTTTCCTTTGCAGAAGAGGCAAATGTTAAACAAAGTGCCAGGCAACAGAAAATTGGATCCACCAGGCTTTGAATTCATGTTGTGTTCTGAATGTAGATAAGCCTAAAACAAATGAGTTGTCAAGAAATGTGCAGGCTGGGGAATCTGCTACAATCACTGTATCATAACCTCCTTTCTCAGCATGACCCATCTCTTCATGATGCTTTCTTCTATATCTTCTAATCCTCCCTTCCATCGTTTCTGGCTATGTCAATGGAAAACCACAATGATAATGATAGTAAGTCTTATTACTTTGGGCTCTGTGCCACACTAGGCCTCATCTCTAAAGGTTGGTACTTATAATCATAGAATCACAGAATGGTTTGAGTTGAAAGGGACACTAAAGATCATCTTGTTCCAACTCCCTGCCATAGGCAGGGATGCCATTCACTAGATAAGGTCACTCAGAGACTCATCCAACCTGGCCTTGAACACTTTCAGGGATGGGGCATCCACAACCTCTCTGTGCAACAGTTGAGGTGCACCCAGTGGGTGGCCCCTACTGCAGAGAAATGGCATGTCCTCACTGCCTGCTGGGCTCAGAACCTGGGCTAACATAGACCTACTGACATAGGAGGAGTGAGCATGTTTGTGCTCCTAACCTTGATGAGGATGTCTGATGGAAGGCCTCAGAATAAGAGGAGAAAAGCCACCATTCTGCTGAATAACAGTGATTGCTCCTTGATCCTGTCACATTGCTAAGGATAGTATAGAATCCCCCAAGAAACATAGTGTAAGATACCAGCCTCATGTAACATTGTTCTAATGATTATTTTTCCAATGCATTGTTATGGTGGTGTATCTGGTGACTTTTTATTGCACCAGATGGAATCCTAAAGCTTCCTTCTTATGAAACGTTAAATTGAACAGGTTATGATCGCCTGATTTGAGTTACTCTCTAAGGTATGCATCTCATGGGAGACTTTACAAATGAAAGCTTTTAATAATGCAACACATAATAGGCAGGTGTGAGGCAGAATGTAGGAATACATCCTTATCTCAGTCATAAACTGAGAGCTTGGAAGAAGCTAGTAAGCTGTTAAAAGCCTTTAATTAAGTGTGGCCCAAATAAATTGTGTGCTGCTTGGATGGGAACTTAGAGATTGTAAAACCCAAAAAACTCTTACAAATTTTGTCTCAGGACAACTGGAGACACTGAACATGCCACAGGATCTAGGAAAGGCAGAAGGCTGTAATTGTTTTTTCAGACTTCATCACCCATCTTGAGGGTTTGTACCTGCAGAACAGATAATGCCAGGAATCACATGCTACATCCAGGCTATCTACCAACCAGGCAAAACCAGATAGGAAAGTGCAAAAAAATGCTTAATAATTTATTTTAACTACCCTTCATAGAGAAATAAGACCTGCAGAATAAAACTCTTGAGGGGATGAGTTTTAGGGGGCACATACTATCTCTCTGCATTGTGTCCTTTAATATTTTGTAAATATGTCTTGAGGATAGTTAAGCTTCTCCAGGTTGGGTGAAAATCCGTATTTAGAAAAGAAAGACCCACTGAATGAACCTGTACATTCCCTAATGAAGCATTTATCACATAGGCTGACAGTATTAGATGTCAGAGAATCCTCAGAGGGTTGCTCCTTTCTAGCATCCAAATACCTCAGTTTTGTATCACCAAAGAGTTACCCTAAAACAAAACTTCATAGAGAAGCCCAGACTTCAGTAGCTCTAATTCCCACAGATACAGGTTGTTTCAGCTCTCTGATCTTGAGGCTATTCAAGGCATTTCTCACTCGATGCCACAAACTTCAAGGGGCAGTCATAGATAATGATGGCATCAGGTAAATGTCTTCCACTCTGAAAGACAACCAGGAATGGAGGATATTCATCTGGAATGCTGAACTGAATCTTCACCAAACAGGAAGTTTCTCCACCCTGAAGTTTCTCTGCATTGCCAGGTTGAACTGACTCTATGCTTAGTGCATTTGCTCTTGTACCTTCCAGAATGCCCTGCACTTCCAAGAGCTCCTTGCTACAGAACAGTACAAACAGCAAATCAAGCTCATGTAACTTAGTAAGACAGTACCCCCTGTTTATGTGCTGATCACAGACACACACATGTTCTCATTGTCTAAAACACCCCCCTTTTCCCATCCATATGTTGCTGCATTTCCCTAATGATGCTTCCACTGTGCCAGTGTCTCCTGAACAGGAGATTTCACAACAGCTGGTGAAACAGGACAAAGTCAGGGGAGAGCAGCTATTAGAGGAGTTAACTGGTGAAGCCTGGACACCACTAGGAGACATTTTCCATGTCACTGTGCATTCAGCATGGAATCTGTGTCATCACATGGTGTGGCAGTCTTGGCAAATCTGTTCCAAAGCTGAGTCTGCTGGCACTTTGCAACTACCATCATCCCTGCTGTCGTTGCTCTTTGGCTGTCTCACTGCAAATGGTGTTCTCCTGTCACCTCTGCTGCCACACAGACACACAGAGCTCAGTTCAGCTCCAGCCTACCTACGTAGTCTGTCACCAGGCTGAATGGGAATGCTCTGGGTTCCTATTTAGATGGTATTTGTCCATAATAGACAGCCTGTGAAAACAGGGATATAATTTTTTTTCTGCTTTTATCTAGAATAGCTGAAGAATTCCTGATTTTCTATGGACCTAAGTGTATTCTAGCCAGCTCAGTTTAGATGTTATTTTTTCGGTGAAGATATTCATTCAACAGATAAAAAATTCTCTGAACATCAGGCATTAAACCTGAATTCTTTAAAGGGACAGCAGAGCTTCCTGGGAACTGCAGTTTCTCTTGTGTGTAAATCCGGACAGGAGTGGGTAATAAGCTATTCTGGTGTTCAGATAATTTTCTATCTGTGAGAGGCAGTTCCTTCTACATAAAACTGTATTCACTATGGATGTGCAGTTATAAAAATGGAAAGGCATGAGGACGCAGCAGCTGCTGGCTCACTGTCAAATGTTGGGAGCATATTATGCTCTCTGCTGTACTGGACAAACTTGTTTTCCCTCCTGGGCTAGTGCTTTTCTACATTTCACCCCTTTCATTCGTCCAGTTAAGCTTCTCATTATTTTACAAATTTTGAGGGATCCTTCAAAGCAGTTACTCTGTTTCTGTACTTTGTACAGAAAGTAGAATATTAGTTAACATTCAATTCTACTGCTCTCTTTATTGTGGAGAGAACACACTTGTTGTTTGCTGACTCCTCTGGATTGCAGGGGCAAATGTTAAGGGGATTTGCTCTATATCCACCCTATGGGAGTCCTGCTTAGTGTGATTAATTCCCTGTGCTAACACATAATTAAACACACCTTGAGGATTGTTTTTCCCCCCTGAATCTGCATGCAGCTAAATCCTGGGGCAAGTCTCAAGCAGGATGAATTTCCATCTTCAAAAGAAACCGTCTTGAATGTTCTGGGAGCTGACAGCAATGGGTCACTTCATACCTCTAGCACATTGGCATGGGTCTACAAGCTTATTGGAAAAAACTGATTTAAAAGCTGGGTTCATTATCCATATGCCACATTCTCATGATAGGACCTGAGGAGTAACAAGTGCACACCTGGGTATCTCCAGAGAAGTAGAACTGCTGGCTTGCCATATTTTTTCTTCTTTCTGCCAGCTACTGAATAAAGGGAAACAATAATATCTTTACAACCTCTATTTCTTTCAGAAATACCCTGTTTCTGAAAGGTTTCATTAGATGTTTCATTAACTTGCTATTATGTATCCAGTGTATGACTTTATTTACAAAACAATAAAAAAGTTCAATCTTTTGATGTAGAATATGAAATGAGAGTCTTTAAATGTAATTATTTCGGATATTATAGTTTGAGGGTCCAGTTTTCTCTCCTCTGTCCTGTACAATTGCAAAAACTTTCAGTTTATTTTTTTCTGGCTTTGACACGTTTTTACACCACTTACTTATGTATTTTACTCCCCTCCTGCTCCTAGCTACCCTGCTGCAATAGGAACTTGGGGCATTTAGGGACAATGCTATTTTTCAGATACATGGCCCACAGCAGAGGGACAAAAGGGATTAGGTCCTTTTGTTCTACTTGTTCTAAATACACCACATACACAAAATACATGCATAAGCCTTGCTGGTCATTCATACAAAATTTGTGCTGGTGTTGGCTGAAAAACTCCCTTCAAGCATTTTCTTCTCATGAAACCAGAAGACTTCCCTGATAACAAAACCAAGTAATTTTCATCTAGTGTGTTTGGACTAACCTAATCAGCTTGATGTGACTATATATTTTAAACTCTACAGGAGGACAACTAGAACAGCGCAGTACGACTTGGAGCAATTTTTACTCTAAACTTTACCAGACACTGTCTGCTTTAGTTTATCTTTATGGCTGGTTCCTTAGCTTCTGGCAAGGCAAGTATTTAAAAAATGAACATATGTTGCATAAAATGACAATGCATGTAAATTAATTATTTTACTCTGACATACATTTCTAACATAGCAGAGCAGAGCAATCTCTATGGTAGTGATTCTGATCATGTTCTGTGAAGTCTGTGTGGCCATGTCTGTTAAAATGCAGCTGCATTTCACGAGTCATTCATTGCCTGTAAATGCAGGTGATCATCCTACATGAAGTGAAGATGAACTTTCAAATAACTGATCTAACGAGGACAGGGAATATTGTAGTAATTAGTGCTTTGGGAGTAGCTGTTAGGGTGGATAAGCTCCTTCTGTGGATTACTGAATACCTGATTTCTGGTTTCAAGTTACTTACATGCAGTACAGGTGCTATTTACTCATCTGCCTTGTAGATGAGTTGTAGATAATTTTTTTAAAGTAATGTCAAGTAAATACAAAGCATTGTGGTTAATAGCTTGAAGAGTGCTAATAATAATCGTGGGTTTTCTTTACTGTTCCCCAAATATCCTTTCTGACTGGATTTCTGTTCTTAAAAACTGATACTGAATGAGAGAAAAGAGAATCAGAACTGCCTGAAATGTCAAATCTTAGGAGCACAGCTTGGAGCGCAGACAGATGGACCTAGCAAAAAGCAACTGCATATAAAAGTGCTATAATCCGTTGAGGCAGCATGTTAGTCGAGAACAATCAGATTCAAAATTGTTCCTCTGAAATTTTCTCGCTGGCAACCAAACATTGTGACTTTTGTCATCATGCTATGAGGATGAATCAGATGGGTGACAAGAGCCAGGGACTGGAGAGAAAGCAGCAGATGTGAAGACAGAGAAGTGAAGCCAGCACAAAATGCCGCTGTAGCTTACAAGGGGAGGTAGTGATTATGGCATTAATCAACATTCCATAATCAATGGCAAAAACTCTGAGGAGTGCCAATATCTATTCATCTTTATTTATGCATATGCCAATCCTTCTTTATGATGTTGTCCCTGGGAGTAGTCTCTAGGTTATAAAGATTGTTGCCATGAAAAGAGATAATTGTAGTTCATGACCTGGAGGCCAAGGTAGTGCATAATGACGCTATTGTGCTCAGGGATGTACAGAGAGCTCCAGAATGAGGGTGGAATGTAACCAAATACGGCATTCCAGCGGAAAGTCAACAATGCATTTTAAACAGAAAATCCTAGCTGTGCTATTAGAAATTGGCTTTTGCCAGGATGTAATTACACAGAAAACCAAATTATATCACAAAAGTGATAGCATTCCTGACATCAACAGCCAAAAAAGTACTTTACCCCAGGAGCTCCCCAGACCTGTGAACAATGGGAAGTTGTGTTGGAGGGCTGTTAGCCTGGGATGGAATCCTACCTTTGAGTGCATAATGCTTAACTCCTTCCTTGCTTCTTGAGCAATGCTTTCTGTCTTGCTCACCCCACAATTACATCCAATATGTGCCATATTTGAGACTGAGAACTATTTCCCTGTATAGTAATAAAATGTCCTAGTTATAAGCCTTAAAATTATCTAAGAGAGTGTTTGGCTTAGCAACCTTTGAGCCTGCAGTTTCCAGAAGGCTTCGACTCAGCATACCGGATAAGGAGGCCTCAGGGATGCTTTGCTGGTTTTGGCAAGGACTATACTAGAAACCTAAAGCAATTCTGACTTCTCTTCACTGATTGCAATCTCATATTCTATTTTCAGCATAATTTTAGAAGAACACCAGAGTGCCTTTTTTATGCTCAGACATACAGATAATAAGTTGCATCACACCAGGTTGGAGGCTGACATGCTTTTTGGAAAGACTGGAGTGTTAAAAGTTTATGAGAAGTTTGATTTAAAACTATAGTCTACACTGTGCTCCCCGGGGAAAAAGACAAGGCTCCTTTAAAGCTTGGAAATGATGCTCCATTTGCATTGCATGGGATCTGCATATACTGGATTAAGTTGCTCTATGTGATGTTCTGTGACTGAACGTAACCAAGTATAACCATATGGTCCATAAAGTAACTTGTGAAATAGACTTGCCTTACCCTGGGAATAGATGTTGCTCATTTACGATCCCCAAAATATTCTGTGTCTGAATTGCTTGCAAGTAGTACGAGGGAGCTGGGCTGTGTTTTGAGGCTGGTGCAGCAGCCAGACAGAATCCTGACACCAGCTCAGCTATAAAATGTACTTGTAGGTCAAAGCTACAGAACAGTCTGTATCATGCTGATTGCTGTCTTTAGCGTTTCCCAGTGCAGATCTGTTCAATATATAAAAGTGTTAAATTACTGATCCTGATTATGTTAAACTGAAGGCTGTAAAGACCATCTCATTATTCTGGTTAGTTCTCCAAGGAAAAGAATAATCTGGGAATCCAGTTCTCCTACACATCTACCCGAAGGATAAAATAATCTGTTTGAAGTGATCCCAATTCATTCCTCTGTAGCTTTAGTCCTTGCCTGTTATCTTTGACAGCTAATTCTTTCCCATTCTTTTGGTGTGTAGTTTAATCATGTAAAACTACATTGACACTTCTCAAATATTTCAAATACCCCCTGTTTTCTGGTTTGTCTCTTCTAATAATGAGTTGTTAATCCTAGCAGCTTTCCTGACAGACCTTAAAAGACTCTTCTTGCATTTACAATAGTATCACCTATAGTATCACTTGGATGTTATGGAGTCACTGCATCTTACTAAGATGGACCCTAATTAAGAAGTTAAAACTCAGATTAAAGTTACTTCAATATCCTGATTTAACTGGGGTTCAGAGCCTGGAACTAGACTGCGACAAATAATATGGAATTTGAACCAGAGTCTTCACTGGGACGAAGAATGCTTGGATCTAAAACTTTAGTGTGAACCTTTTGCTAATATCTACATTTTATTCACTTCAAAGAATGGCTCAGCATAGCTGAATATTAAAAACATGGTCCTGTGAGAACAGAAGTGGAGCACACTGAGCAGCTGATACTCAGCTGACTTTTCTTTGTTCTTGGCTGTCAGTAACAGCCATGAAATTCATATTTTAAAACAAATAAAGGGACAGAGAATAAAGACTAAATAATGTGATCAGTGGATTAATCTAATAATCTTATGGTAATACTGGCAATAACCATTGTTGTTTTAAAGCACAATGAACAGTGATTTTTTATTAAAGCTGCATGGAAAAAACCATACACTCTGCTTCTTAAATATCTTAATGAAAATAGTTTTACTATCAGATACATCCCTTCCCAGTTGCCTGTGTATTGAGTAATACTAGAAACCAATGGCAAGAAAAGTAAATCAAAAGGAGACACTTCTGATGAATGTCCAGAGGCAGTTCCTTACATTACATGTAGTGGCTCTGTAATTAAAAAGTGTAGTCTAAATTCAAATATTGCATCAACTACCTGTTGACTTTATTAGATCAGTAGTTCTTTATTACCTCTTAGATTTTTGGGAGGCATCCATAAATATCCAACCCCCTGCTAAGAATATAAATCCGGAGGTGATGAACTCTATTTCATTACAAAGATTTATGCCTTTAACGAGAAATGAGAATATTTTATATTAATAATAAAAGTCTTCGCAAATTTCCCAGGGAGTTACTTGACTATATCATCCTGTGCACTCACTCTATTCATACCCAATTTCATGTGCTTTTTAAAGACTGATCCTTCATCTCTTCTATTTTGTTAAATAAGAGAGATGTCAGAAGTCATGTAACATCTCTCTCTCTGGGTGTGTGCTCACATGTGAACATTCACGTACATGGAAGGAAGTTTCTCCCTACTTTGCACTCAGTGCCACACCAATCCACATCCAACTCTGTTTTCTCAATTTTTTTTCCCCAGTCAGAGAGTGTTTGCCCAGGTGTCAGTGACAGAAGTTTCAAGCCCTACTCATAAATGTTGGATGAAAAGAGACACAGACACTGGCTTCCCCACTGCTAAGGAACTAATTTTTGAGACCTGTTTCACCTCCACAAGTAGCTGAATGCCTGAACTATTTAGACCTGAACTACAGTGATGGGAACTAAATATAATTGTTTTACCAGATATTGGATTCTTTCCACATCTGGCACTAACATGCAGTGATGAAATGGGCAGGAAAAGAGGAATTAGAGAAAAAGGAAGGTAGGAATGGATATTCATTCCTAAAAGTATGCATCAAAGCATATGAGTACTATGTCCTTTTCACAGTATTTTCCTCTGTCACTTACTTTCTTTCTTTCTAAAATGTAATTTTAGCAGGTGGCCAGAGAAGAAATGAAGCAAACTCATGAGCAATTAAAACCCACTTTGATCTCAACATTTCATATCTGGAAGTCCAATACTAAGTCACTAGATGTGGAAAAAAATTGGAAATTAAGTTTTTTTGACCTTTGTCCTTTGGACACCAGCTAGATCTTTTTTCCCCATTATGACTGATAAGCATAGAAAAAGGGAATGAAGACATGCCAAGCATGTCCAAGTTCTTCATTTGCAAGCCTTCTGTTTCCTTCTGAGAAAGGGAGTAACCTCTGCATAATACATTTTTAAGCTGCAAATAACAAAAATGGTGTCTCCTTCCTGTCACACTTTACAGCAGACCAAGGATGTGCAAATCATGAGACTCCAGATTTATTTTTCCTTATTCCATTAAATATGTATCTGTGAGGGAAGTAGGCACAGCCAGAATTATTCCCTTAGAACAATTTCTTAAATTGCACGTGTTCTGCACAGACTTTTAGGCACAGACTAAACATCTATCACTCTTTACTTAGATTTTTTCCTCAGGTCTTTCATTTTATTTTCCTCTCCCCTTTGGGTTGTAAAAAGTTGAGCCATTTCCTCCATAAAATAATCATCTTCCTAAAATAAGAAAATAGAAGCTTCTGAAAACTGTATATCATTATGGTACTCAAGCTACATAAAATAATCCCAACATCTGTTTCTCTGTCAATTTTCCAAACCCTAACCTACTAATAATATGCTAGACGGATGGTAAAACCAACTATCACACTATCTTCTGATTAAATAAATGCAAAGGGATATGTGGCAGCTTTTGTGACAACATAAAATGTATGGAAAAAAATAGATGCAAAAAGAATCACAACAAAAAAAAGGAACATATGCCATCAATAAGCAAACATCAAAAGTAAACTCCAGAAAATTAATGTTAAGACCGGTAGTTTATCAGAACAGATTTGACATGTTCTGTTTTTACAGTTACATCACTCGCAAGATGGTTTCTTGCTGGTTTTGAAATCATGGCTGACCAACAATATAATTCTCTATTTCTGAGTGTGCCTAATGCTTGGAAAGATGTTCTCTTGATTGGCCTTGATATTTCACTGTGGCTACTTCCATCCTGGGGCTGCTTGTTGTCAGTGGACAATCATTTTAGTGTTAGGAATTCTGCAATGAAGGCTGTTGTCATCCAGTCATGCAAGAACATTAAGAATGTTCTATTGCATATGACTGTGACCTTCGTTAATGTTTAGGAAGCAATAGCTGGATTTCATAAAATAATTTTCCCTAACTATGTGAGAGCTGTAAATGAGACAAGAGAGAAAAGGAGGCTGTCAGAATTTCCATTTCAATGCCAGACTTGAAAAGATCTTTTTTCTGCTCTGTACATGGAATGGGCTTAATGACTATAGGTAATTAAGAATGGCAAACTGAATCAAACTGGAAATCCTGCTACTTTAATAACCTGTCTCCAGAAACAGAACAGAACAAGTAGACACATAGACAGTGACAACCTTCTCCCAAGTTCTGACAAGCTGCATTGTATGAATTTCCAAAGCTAGAGTTGCTGTTCACATCTGTGCATAGAACAGCCCTTGCTGGACGTTTCTTCTCTCAGTTTGAAGAATCAGTTTTTTGAGTTGCCTTCTCCTTGTGGTTTCTACAGCTGTCTGGATGCTACATCTTGGAAGAATTCATATTATCATCCCTCTATCATTTTTGTGCTATTTAATTTGAAAAAAAGAAAGTGCATCTGCCTCATTGCTCTTCATCAACTCTGCATCTCTAACTTTCAACTAATTTTAAATGTACATTCCCCTATAACCCTAATTCCTCCCTTTGTCTGTAACTGGCTTTATGATTGAAGCCACAGTGATTAAATTACAGTGATGACATGCCTGCATTGACTTCTCTGCTATGCATTGTGGTATATGACAGGGTTTGTTGTGTAAAGCCTCTCAGGCTATTAGTTGTCTGAAATAATCTTGCAAGAAAAGGTTCACTTTTTAATGGTAGAATTCTAAGTAGCGAAATGGAGTGGAGAATGGAAAAAAAGTGGAATGAAGTAGAAAACTTTTACGATAGAACACCTTCTAATTACAAGAAGGCACTCCAGGGCTCAAATTATCAAATGATAATTTACACCTAGGTGATTTGACAGCACTCGGCCTTTGGCCTTCTGCCTAACAACACAATAGGCGTAAATCATTACCAAGTGATTCACACCCTGTCATGTCTTATTGCTTAATTAATTTGTCTAAAAGGCTTTCCATGAGAACATATAGCAAATGCCTTTGTTGTACATCTTTTAGTATGGGGTCAGTACCTGCCCTCTCTGTCATTCTCAGTTCTCATTTCAGCCTGCTGTGGTTTGACAGGAAATTTTTGCTCTTACCATGCAGTCATTTAAACTGATGTTTGTGCTCTGTTCTTTTAGGCAAGTTCATCAGTTGATCAATGGCTGCTGAATCTGTGGGCCCATGGATGAAGGTTAAACTCATACTGAGTTAGGACTGCAGAGAGCCTAGAACTGATCTTATGGGTCACTGGAAAATTGAACTCAAGCAGTTAGAATGTTATTTTTATTAACTTGTAAGTGTGTGTTTACTGAAGCAGGAATATCAACCTCATATAAAGTGTTAGAACAAGTAAAGCTATATTGTTGAGACAGACATTAAATATTTTGAATATAAATAATGTGCAGTGTACTCTTGCAATGATCCAATCCCAAGCTCTGTCAGTGTTCTGGAGAATAATAAATCTGATGATACAAAAAAAAAAAAAAAGGAGTTAAACAAATTTATGGTGAATGTAACTACTGATAGCCATTAGATGGGATGATCCAGCTGCAGCCTTGAGCATTTAAACTACAGTGGGAGGGCCAGCAAGCCACCAATGTGCCTCCAGCACTTCTTGAAGGACAAATAATGATGAGCTGACTTCACGCCTACTCAAATATTTGATTTTTCTTGCTTTGACTGGCACCTAGAACTAAACAAATATTTAGTGAGAGCTTGGCTTTTTTTGATTTCACCTTACTGATTGTAGTTTTTCCATTATGAGATCATGATTTGTCTCAGTTCTCTTCTCCTGGCTGAAGAGTAACTGGGTTGGAAAGTGTCCTTAAACTATTTCAAGCCATGGAACAGTCATTATTGGCCACATGGAGGTTTTTAATATCTGTGCAGGTGAATGCAGAATCAAATGTCAGTTCAATTAGCATTGTGTTCTTGGATATGTCTGCAATTCTTATTAGAAATTAGATTTTGCAACACTATCAATCTACCTCACAGCACCTTCTTGATTGTTAATGTTAATAATATAAGTAACAAAGCAGTGATAGGAATGCAAAAAATAGGCACAAGACTACATTTAGCTTCCAAGAATCTTATTTCTCATTATTGAATTTTATCTTTGAAAATGAAAGTTCACTACCTGCAACTTAACACCTGCAAACTACAGAAATTTACTTCACTTCTTTCACAACCTGAGAAGGAACATCTGGGAAAAGCAAACCAGAATATGAGGAGTTGGAAATTTGATTGCAAGAGAATATAAATTGTTCCCTTACATGGAGTTTCCAAATTAAGACTATTTTCTGATAACAAACCTTATAAAAGATATTTTTAATACTTGAAAATACAACTATTTCTTAATTAAAATCTCAGATGAACATCATCTAACAAAAATTTACTTTTTTCTTGCCTGTGTTCATTTACCCTGTCAATAACAGAGTTTTCATCTTTCCACTTACCTGAGACTGAACTTCCTGATAAGACCATGAGTTTATACGTGTTTGCATAATGGTCAAACCAAGGTGGTGATGTTGAATTTTGGCTCTCCCTGTTTACAAGTGTGTTGACCCTAAGTATGTAAGTGTGACTGGGACACATCTTCAGTTGTCTTTCAGCAGATCAAGGCTCACTGTTATTGGCAGCCATTTGCTCGAAAGCCTCATGGGACAAGGACAGCAAGTAAAATCCCCTCTTGATTCCGAATATTTCTTGTTCACTACTTTGCCAAATATTTAACTTGTTTTGGACCTTGTATTTCAGGTAACCAGTTCAATCAACGGTTTTAGCAACTGTCATCTCATAGTTTTCTACCATGTGTATTTGGTTCCTACAGTGCAGGAGAACATGACTTGGAGGTGGTAGATGCCTACACTTTCTAAGAAGTCAGGTGAGCAGGTCATCTATTTTACCACTTAAATAACCTTAATAACCTTCCTGAACACTAATCAGCCCAAATGACCTGCTGTGCTCAAGAGAGGCATTCCAGTTTATCAAGATCAGCTGTTTAGCCCAACGGAGGGCTGGGTTATGCAAATACAGGATATTGCATACAAGAGACAAGCCCAGTAGTGATGATTTCAAAGGTGGCTGCTTGGAGGTCTAGCAGTTCCTTTCATTACTTTTATTTTTAAAAAGGGAGTTAATTCAGTATCATTTCATTCCCTACAACTGTTGGAAAAGTACCCATGAATCCGGCTATCAAGTTAAAAAGAAATTTTACAGGGACCACCCAGAATCTGTCCTTGGTTATCTAAGGCAACAGAGCCTTAATGAAAGATTTTCTTTTTTCCTCGTTTTTGTCTTAAACTTTAAAAGGCAGGGTGAGCCCTTTAAGCACTTAGGCAGCTGCCCAGACATTGGCTTGCTCTGTCAGTCAGCTTGGCCCACACTCTCTGGCTTCCCTTATCTGAATGCTAAACTCTTTAGCAGTAAATTGAGTTCTCAAAACATAAGGCCACTTTTAATCTTTTCATGAAAAAAAATAGCAGGTAGATGCATATATCTCCTGTTTGGGATTTAATTATTCTTGACCTTAAAAAGTGTATTAGAAGGTACCATTAATTGCAGGAACTTGCTTATTTTACTCCTGAAACCCTGGTTCTTGCCTAATTTCTGCTTGCTTCTCAGAATGTTCTGATATAAAGCAATAAATGCTTTTACCAGCTTTGCCTGCTAAAAGAAGCATCTCTGCTATTTAACAACACTATCTTGAAAACAACCTCAGAGTGACAGTTTTCTTTATTCTGTTTCTGAATTCAGATGACCCCTATTTTTCAAGTTTACTGACTCAACCAAAAAAAAAAAAAAAAAGGGAATTAAAACAAAGTAATCTATATTGAAAAGTGGAAGATGACAATCGATTTAAAGAGACTCTTCTTTGATTTAAATTTGAGAACAAGGCTGTTTCTACTCATTAGACCAAATTTCATTGTCATTATACCTGGCAAGCAAGTCAAAGGCAGTATGGCTGTGGAACTGCAATTGAATTTCACAGGAGTGACATGGTGTCCTAGTTAGAACAGCTGGGACCAATTCATCACTGGATGGGTGTAACCCAAACCTGTGTATTCTATAGCCTTC
>JAWWES010000006.1:3137786-3157138 GCA_035583135.1 Lophotriccus pileatus
TTGTCATTATACCTGGCAAGCAAGTCAAAGGCAGTATGGCTGTGGAACTGCAATTGAATTTCACAGGAGTGACATGGCACAGTCAGACAGATTAGCTTGTAAATCCTCTGTAAAGGCCATATGCAGGACAGTTAGAAAAAATATTTTTAAGAATGTCAAATCAGAGTTCAATGTTTGAGCAATAACAGGGCCTCTCTAATTTTTTCAGTTTGAACAAAAATTCTGGATTAGAAGGGCTCTTTAAGATTCATCAAACCTTTGGGGCTCATTTCCTGCATTAGAACCCAGGACACTTGACAGTTTACAAGGAAGCCTTGCAGAAGAGACAATTCATGCAGCATGATCCACATGTGACATGAGAGCTCAGCCTGACCTCTGAATCACATCCTGGTCCCTGTCACCAGGACTGCCTGAAATCTGCTCACTTTTGAATAGGAAATTTGTCCAAAGGTTTATGATAAATATTTCTCCTGCTCTTCCATTCTATTCCTTCTCACTGCAGCTAATATCACTGTAGAAATAGAAGCTGTAAAGGGTTCAATGAAAGCAAATGCTTTACAAGCACCTCTAAATTATGATCATACCAAATTTGCATGCCTGCCATCTGCACATAAAATCCTGCCTTTGCTCCAGCAAAGCTTCCTTGCTGAACTCACAGTGTGTAGATCCGCACAGCTCTGCCCCACTGCACAGTTCTCTATGTAAACATGGACAGTAGGGACAGAGGCAGCTGCGTGTGTCCATCTGAGGGCAGAATGCACCCTTAAGCTTTAATAATAATACTATTGGCAATATGTAACATTTAAATAAGCCTTTTCATCTTCAAAGCCCTCTGCAGGCACAGGGATTCACCCAGCATCTCTCTGGTGTGGATATTATTAGCATCCTTTTACAGAAGCAGTCGGGGAACAAAGAAAAACAACGAAATTTGCCCAGGGCCAGTGGTGGGATCACTAGCAGGGACATTATTGTTAATTGGCATTACCTGGGACCTTCCTTTAGAGATCATCAGAAAAAATAACATAGGAATATGTGTTCAAAGAACCACAGAGTTCTGACACTGTTTATATGATGCTGCTCTTTCCGAAGAATTTACAGGGACATATCCCAGCCATTAACCTAACAAGAGAAGGAGAGGGAAACTTTAACCAGTGAAAGTCCTCCAGAATTCTCCTCTTGGTAGTTCGGTGTTACTCAGTGTATTGTGATGTAAATTTGATTGATTTGTTGCAGAGAAGTGCAGCACACTGCAGGGAAAGGGAAATATCACCAAAATCCATTGCACATTGATTTAAACCACACTGAATTAAACTGCAACAACCTAGAGGCTTCGGATCAAGCCACCTTTTATGAATATATCATCAATCTTTTTATTTTTAAGGGATCCTGTTTTCACAGGAGCAGATTCCTGTGCAAAGGCTGAAACGCAAGAGTATCAAAATCTATATTACAGTAGCTGAAATACTAATGCACTGTGTCCTGGATTGTACCTCCCTCAGAAACATGACATGTTTTTGATCTAAGCTTTGGGGAATAATGCGGACAAAAAGCCTTTTCAAAAGGAGAGAATAAAAATGGTCTTATTTGAAATTTGAGTATAGCAGCTGAAAAAAGCACCACCCTCATCTTTATTAGCCTGCTATTCAATCCACATGAAGTGAAGACATTGTAACGCTGCTTTTATCACCCCACTGGATGTGGAGTGGTAATAAATGGAAAGAAACACATTACACGCTATCCAAGAGACCTGATCCTGAACTGCACTGAGTTTCTTATTCCAAGCCAGGAGTCCTTTCAGCTCTCCTTGACCTCAGTGAGAAATCTGGGCTCTCCAGAGCTAGTGCACAGGATTCTTTATTCTTACAAATCTGGGATAGGTGTATTGAAAAATAGATTTAAAAGAAAAACAAAACGTATTTACTCTTTCTTTTGTTTTGTTATTATATCTCATCTTAATGCAGTATATGTGGCAACATAAAGGTATGGCAACTGAACGCTGTGTGAAATATAAAAATCATGTCTATTTTTTCTAGGATCTGTAAATTGTCTAAGGTTAAGGATATTCTAAAGGAAAGAAGCACATTAACCTTCCAGAAGTGGATCTGTGCTTGTATTTTCCTATTTAAAAAGTATCTTTAGCACAGTCTTCAAAGTTGTTTATGTGGATAAATACAGAGAAGGCACGTAGCACTCCATCAGTATACTGACTGGAAAAATACTGACTGGAAACTGATTTTGTTTTTCTTAAGAAACAACAGCAAATGCTAGAAATCTTATCACCCAGTGTGCTGTTGATTTTTCTCTTTTCCTTTATTTATAGGAGACAGCTATAGGCATACCACTCACTCTCTAATATTCCTACAGAAACAGCAACCATCTGGGTGCTGGGGTGGGTGCACCGAGCCCTAGGGTGCCTTTAGCCAGTTCACTTGGAATCTCGAGTCTGTCCTCTCCTATCACCCAGCAGCAATGGAACATTTGTTCCCCGAAGGGCCGGCACGCTGCCAGCAGCAGGTGTTAGGCTGTCCTCTGGGATGAAGGCAGCAGGCAGGAGCACTGATGTGTGCCTATGACAAGATGTTGCAAATCTGCTCTCATAGCGACGCTGACAGCATCTGGGACAGTGTTGTGAGTCACCATTCTGTAACCATTAAAAACCAGTTGCAGTTCCTTTCATAATAATAAATTAAAATATCATTCCAAAAGCGTGCTGGTCTCGGGAAGGAAATTAAAGAAGGCATGTACGGATAAACACATGTGTGTGCACTGGCACACACATGGCATTACGGGGTATATTATCCAACTGTGTTCAAGCGTTTGTGCCTTAAATTAACAGGTACAGCTAATTGATAGGATAAGGTGGTGGCTCCTATTCAAACAGCATTTTTAGATTTTCTTTAAGGAAATACAATCAAGCAGAAAATGTATAAGAGTCAGTAAAAAAAGTTACAAACAGTATCCTTTTAAATTAATGATTTTATAATTAATAGTTGCACATATTAAGTCCAGATTCCTAAAGCACTTCAGTTTTAGATTTTATTTACATAGGCTGAACTTATGCCTCTTCTGACTAAATTCAAAGCTTAGCAGGGTATGTGGCATTTTACAAGAAGAGCATTTATATAAATATCTGCATGGAAAAAATAATAGATTAGCTGCCTCTTTCCAAAATGTCTGTTTTGAAAATGCTTGCATAGATCTGTAGGCAGGTGCACAGATATTGTTTCCACAACCTCTTCCCACAGAGATCATATTCTTCTACTTTGGTTTATACGGGATTTGAATATGGATAAAGCACATTTTTAAAATTCGCCAACAAGCCATACAGCAAAAATCCAAATAATGCTGTCCCTTGATTTCTCTGGAGTCATGTTTCAGCCTGGCATGCTTATCTTTCAAGCCATCTAAATCCAAGACCTTCCATCTTATTGACCTTTATTGAATATAATGCATGGGATTGACGAATTCAAAGACGGGGCCTCTCTTTGACTGGTGGTGGCTTATCAGGAAGGCCACTGCTTTAATTTGGGCTGAACCTGCCCCAGTCCAGATCAATGGCAGAGCTGTTAATGATGTCAACAGAGCCAGGATTTCACCCTTGGCCTCCACACTTACAATGGTCAGCTTCATCATGATGGAGCTTTATAAGCAGGGCTTATCAAGATGAGGGGCTTCAGAAAGGGAGAACTCATATGAGGGTCAGTGCCTCAAGTCATATTAAATCCAATACAGCTTAGCCCAAGTAGTTCTTCGTATTTTAGTGCTTCCCCTCCACTCATGCTCAGTCTTCCCATGGTTTAACAATCTGGGTGGTTGTTCACTGATTTTAGTACACCAAATAAGTCATTTTCCCACTTGTTTCCCTTTTAAGTCTTTCCCATAAGCCCCATTTTTGCCAGTTTGCCTAATAATATCCCCTTCATTGCTGAAGACCAGACACCTTGGCTATCTATCACCAGATTTTAGTGAAAAATAAGTTATTTCCTAAAGGACAGAAAAAACCCCAGTTTCAAATGGTCCATCCTGTGGAAATACATTTTACTTTTTACCTTCCCTGTTTCATCTCCATGTTTTTATATCAAAATTTGTTCTATTTTTTTTCCTCAAAAATGAGGTGTGCAAAAGACAACCAGGTGGGCCTTTTAGGGCAGTTTTGGAGAAAACAAATTTAATTTTTTTTAGAAAAAATGTGGTCAATAATTTGGTAAAAATATGCAGAAAATATTGTAAATGGCAAACCATTTTTTTCTGGTCTTTTTCAAAATAAAAATGTCTAATTTCAGGAATGCTGATACTTTTTGGTTAAGAATTTTCCCTCAGAGCCAAGTATTTGTCATTTAAAATGTGACCTAAACCTATAAGAAGACAAGACTCCCAAGAAATTGTAAGTGATATAAAAAGGGGGAAAAAAGAATTAATTTACATTTGAATGTTAAATTCAGGGATGATGTAGAGCACATTTTTTTAATTTTTATTTTACGACGGAATTGAAAAATTGATCACTCAGCTATTTTTTGCAACATATGGCAAATACAGGAAACCAGAGAGCTGCCTACAATGACATGACCAAACAACACCACTCACCACACACTAAACTCCTCTGTTACCTGTAATACTACTACAGACTTTAAGTCAGACATTGCTCTACAGTTATTACTGTGTTTTCAGGATAAACACCTAGTAAGACAGAAAATAAACTTACTTTTAAAAGGGAAGAGAGTCAGAAAAATAGACAAAATTAAGTGCAGCTTTGAAACTCTCATTGTTTTTTAAGGATTAGCTGCTGGGTCTGTGTTTAGCAACATAACAATCCCAACTCCAAAAGGTGCCAATTACATCACCCCCTTGACCTCTGCCAAAGCCTGGTGATGAGCACTCGCAGCTCACAGTTCTTTTGATATTTTTAGGTAAATGTTGAAGTTTTCCCTTATTCTCCCACATATTCACTCACCTGCCGTGTGCTTAAGATCAGATTTTTGAAGTCAGGCATGCGAATTTGTGTAGGTACATCTGCACAGATCAACATTTGAAAATTCAGCCCACGGTTCAAATGAAAAAAAAAAAAACCAGAATCCTATTCCCATGTGAGTTCTACAAATGCCTCTAAGAAAGCCGAATCATTTATTGAAATGTTTGACAAAGAAACCACATACTTTGTTGTTTTGATGCATTAGATAAGGGTCTACTATTTTTTTGAAGAAAAAGCCTTCACTGTAAATCAGCAGCATGAAGAATTAAACATGAAAACAAAAGCATATTATTTAAGGAACAGCCTGTTCCCTAAACTGTTACTGTGCTTGGTGCCAAACCACATTTTGTGATATATCATGTACAACCTCCTCTTGCATGTTTTACTGTTATGCTTTATATGACTTGGAGTGAGAAAACCCTGATAGTTCTGCTGTAGACTTACCACAGCCATCAAAGACAGGTCCACTCACAGAGCTGGATCACAACATGACAACTTCCTCCTGGGATGATGACTCTAAAAGAGGTGGAAAAGTGTTTGTTTACTTGGCAATATGTATGAAAATCTGAATTGACTTGAAATGTGAATTAAGAGTGGATCTGTTACCCTTCATGAAACACTTGGTGGACGCAGAATGACAGTGACCTTGATGCAAAGTGTGACACACACAAAGTAGGGCCACTTCATTCTCACACAGGCCTAGAAATAAATGAGAGTAACCTAAACTTGAACGTGAATTTACAGTATATAAACCATTATTATCATCAGTATGCAAGCATATACCTGTAGAGGTAAATGTTAAATAGTTTATTTCTCACAGGACTATGTTATATTTAAATTACAGTGGAGTAACAACAAGCACACAGGCAACTACTGCAGAGCATCTCATGTCCACCAACTTCATGCTTAAATCTATATTGGGTTGTTTTGGTTATGTGCCTCTATCGCCCATCACTACATTTACTCTAACCCATTATCAAAATTCATCCTGATTAATTTTCCAAGATATACCTGAGAGAACAAGCCTAACTTTCCATACTGTAGTAGAGAAAAGGGTTCAGCAGCCTTTTATAGATCTTGTTTCTATTTTCTTACTGATAAAATCCTAAACCAGAGACACTCACAGGATAGAAGAAAACAGGTCTGACAAGTTAGCAAGGGAAAAAAAGGACTGGAGCTGGCTATGGAAAGAGTGTAAGCAGTGAAACTTGCAATAGGAAGCCAATGAGGACAGCGTGTGTAGAAGGTACTGTTAACTGCTCCATTAACTCAGGTAGAGAGGTCCAAGCTATGGTACAAAAGGTCTCAGACTCAGGAGTGACCCAGAGGGATGACAGTGTGATGCAAGATATGTTTTCCATTTTATTTATGAACCTTTTAGAAAGATGACAGGCAGGAACTATACTAAAATTATACATCTTTCAATGCCAAGGACTTATGGGAAAAGAGATTACAGAATCAATGTTATTCCTTCAGTTGAAATTGAACTCACTCTGTTCACATGCATTATATCTTTAATAACATAATTGCATGCTGCTTTTTTCTACAAGTCTGTTGCTTTATTCCTTGCATATTTCTGACCTACATTGGGATTAACCAGGGTTGAGTAGTGAAGTAGACTATTCTGGATCACCATGTATTGAGAAACTAGAGGTAACAAATGAGGTAGATATTCTTTGGAATTAAAGGAGAGTTAAATCTACTTAAGGCTGAGATCTAGACTCTCTAAGTACCATTACTAAAGTCATCATGTGGTGATGGGCAAACGACCTAGTCAATGATATATGGTCACTTATATGTATCTCATTTTCAGGGGGTCCAAATTGATAGTCAAGGATTAGAAATATTGAAGAGCTGAACTAGCTGAAGGTGAGGACATACAGGGCCATGCCAGGAACATGTAAAGTTTACCTTAGTGTTTCCATAAAACATGTATAATAAACTCAAATATCAGTAAAAAAGAAGTATCAATTATGAGTATATTGAAAAGATGTATTTTTTTTTAGGTACACTGAAAATAGAAAGAAGCATGAATTTAAAATTCTCTTTTATACGTATTATACTGTGAATTTAGTGGATTCAAAGGAGTAAAATGACTGAATTTAATTACTCACTAATGCCATTTAGGTGATCCAACTGCTCCAGATTTTTATCTTTCTGCATTTTATTAAAATAATGGTCATAAGAACACATTTTTCTATAGTTACCCCAAATTAGTGTACTAATTTGACAATCTAATGTTAAATATTCTAAATAATTATGATTGAACATTAGCATGACTTATTTTTCTTTCTGTACCACATTTCACTTCATCTTCTGGTGGTATAAAAAAAATAAATTAAATTTTGTTTGTCACATATATAAATGTGACTGTAAAAAGTGCTGTAAAAAGCCAAAGAGGAAATTAATAACTCAGGGCAGTAAACAAGGCCTGAGACCACACAGTGAACTGTGAGGAAAAACAGAAGTTTTTTTGTTCCATCTATCTTATATGTGAATAAAAAAAACACACGGACAAGTAAATGTAGCATAATGCACACACAGAAGTAGTACAGTCTTAATTTCAGCTTTCTAATGTTTCAACCTTTGAAGTCCCCAGTCCTTTTAACATTCCTTAAATGTTATTTCACTGTAATTACTGTGTTTGCAATGAGAGATTGTTTTTTGTTGGGTTTTTTTTTTTTTTTTCCCCAAATGGAGTTATTTAGTATCAGTCCAGGGAGGCTCTGGGAAAGGGAGAAAGGATTGTAGCTTACCTGTTCAAATCCTCTGCACATATGGCAGATAATTCTGACCAAACTGGAAGATTTTTCCTTGAAATTTTTCATTCCAGAAGAAAGAAGTCTTCACCTGTAGGAAAACACAGAAAAGAGCTGCTGTAGCAGTTCATTCCTGAGTTTATTCCGGGATGTGCTGCCCAATCCCTTACCTTGGGCAGGGCCATCGTGGAGCACATCCAGCTCAAGAGGGAGGCAAGTGTGTATTGCACAAGAGAGGATGAGCAAAACCTTATGGTTTATGAGACAGTTTCGGTGAACTGTGTTTATATTACGGTTGGGCAAAGGTGCAAACTTTGTGCTTTTTTTTTTTTCCCTAAAAAGGGAAAACCACAGAAAGAAATGGAGATGAAAAGGAAACAAGTAAACAAATGTGGTTTTACAGAAACTGAGGGACAATTTATCCTCAGCACAGCAAGCGAAAACTTGGAAAACATTTGGAAAAGTCAGAAAACAAGTTAAAGTTGGTTGGCAGACTCTGACAGAGCTGACAGCTAAAACTACCCCTGGCATATTGACAACAGTGTGGCATCAATCTGTGTGTAACAACCTATCCTTGAAAAACTCCATCCTGGATTTAAGCTAGCACTTCCTAACCTTTTCTCTACCCAGCCTCCAAGCTGCGGTGTGGAAAAAGTTTTCAGACATGACTTTTAACTGGTTTATGATTGGGGGTCGGTGCTCCCCCTCAGACTGCCATCATGGCAGCTGCCTCGGCCCCGCTCCCTCAGGACTCGTCTCCATCCCTCACGCCTCAGCATAGACACCCTCCTCAGCTGCCTGCTCACCTCTTGTCTGGGGTCTTGCACCTACTCCACGTTCCCACTTTCTTTATTCAGGACACTATTCTGTCCACTAAAGCAGAGCCATGACGGAAAGATGAGGAGCCTCGTGAAAATGTGGCTTCCGTTGCTTTAACCCATCCCACTGCAGGCTATGTGCTGCCTGAGGCGGCCCTGAGCACCCTTCCTCACAAGGTTATTAATTACTGCTGCAAAGTTGTTATACATCTGCAGTACTTGCCCACACCAAGGCTGTGTCTGGTGGCACCTGACCATACTGGAGGAGGAAGCTGCCACAGGGTTTTTCCTCCTGGTGGGAGGGATGGGGTTGTCACTCTGGGGGAGCACCTCCTATCCTTAAAAGTCACAAATATGATTCTTAGGACTGATCCAGTACTTTTCTGGCAGCATAAAACCTGGAGGAAAGGAAGCTGAAGGAAGACCTTCTTGCTCTCTACACCTCCATGAGAGGACAGTGGAGCCGGGTTTGGACGTCTGGCTTTGCTCTCCCTGAACAAGGGACCAGACAAAGAGGAAGCAGCCTCAAGTTGCAACAGGTGAAGTTAAAATTGGATATTAGGAAAATGTCTTTACCAAAAGGGTTGTCAAGTTCCAGCACAGGCTGCCCAGGATGGTGGTGAAGTCCCTATCCCTGGAGGGATTTAAAAGACGTGTGGATGTGGCATTTGGGGGCATGGCTTAGCGGTGGGCTTGGTAGTGCTGAGGGAACGTTTGGACTCAATGGTCTGAGAGTGCTTTTCTCACAGAACCTCAAGGATTCTGTGATTTTATGACTCTGATGTAGGAAGTAGAAAGTGGTTACAGTAAAGTCTAAGCCGAGGCCCAGCAGCAGCTGAGTTGTATGGAGGTTTGAGGCACAGACCCCCCCACCATGTTACACTGCTGTCTATTGTTGCATGAAGCTATATAAATGAATGCCATGATACCAATTTCTGGGCAATTTGCAGCTGCATCCACTGTTTGCTGGTGATGGCTAAAGCATCCATATATCTGTACAGCTGTATGGGCGTGTTCTGCCTCTTAGCAAGCCTTTCAGATCTCACCTGAGGTGTGGTGGTAGCAATAGGTATAATCAGCCTCTACGACCTGCAGCTTCAATCCCATGAAAAGTGGGTTTAAAAGGTTGTTTTCATGCAACAGTCACACGTACTGCCATATAAGATGTCATGGAAGTTCTTTCCGTGTTATTACTACACCTTAAAAATAACCTTCTGTTTTGAGACCCCTTGGTGTTCTCAGATTATCTGTATTTATACAGTTCTTGTGGTCCTAAGATCCCCATGTGTTTAGCTGGATGATACACAGATAGCCTGAGTTGTCAGTCACTCTCTCCATCTCTCCTATCCATCGCTTGAGAGCCTCACCTCACTTCTATAGACAGCTTTATATAATATCCCCAAGTGATTCAGCTCGAACACCTCGAATATATCAAAGACATCCGTATATAAGACGTCATCTTCTATGAGGATGCAGCCAAAGGTTGCCCTGCACAGCTCATATGCAGGTTATAATGACCATATTATTTTGATTATAAAAGAAAGCTGTGCTTTCTCACTCGTGGGATGCCCAGTTATCATTTGCTGCCTCATGCCACATTGAGGTTGATACTTAGCAACTGGAGGGGGGAAGAGGGGGAAAGTGAATTGATAACATCTGTTTTATCAGTTTTTGATGAATGAAAAACCAAACAGAGACATTACTTCTGCTTCAATATTCAAAACAATGAAGTTTACACAGACTTGATGCCATCATGTGTTGCATTTCTAGCAAACAAGGAACGATTTTAAAGATAATGCTAAAAGAAAAAAAAGCACACATATACTGTCACAAAGACAACCTGTCATCCAGCCCAGCAGATTGCAGACTTTGGACACTTGGCTCTTGTGTCTTTGGTCACTGTATTGCACTTGAGGAAATCTATCAGAAAACTGAAGATAGCTTTTCTTTCATATTTCTCATGTGCTACAGCCATGTGAATAGTGGGTCTGTTTGGTTCCCAACTGCAAAAACAAATAAAAATTCCATCTTTAACACTTAGGAAACTGTCTATTTTTAGTTTGGTTTCCTATGGAAACAAGGCATCTGTGATCAGGCTGTCTCTGTGCATGTATCTGTCCTTGTGTACCCCCTAATAATTTTTGAATCTAGTGGCCTTTTCCAACCAAGTGTGATGAAATGACAGAAGTTTCAGGGTAACTGGGTTCTAACAAATATCCAAAAATAAGGAGCTAGACAGATGAAAAAAATTGTTGATGTTGCACAGCTGAGGAAAAGGTGCAGCATGAACTTACACATTATGAGACTCCAAAGAATCTATGGAGGTGAGAGCTGCAGTAAATAACAGGACTATATGGAAAAGCTTCAGTCCAAGGTCATGCTGTTATGCACCTTAAGTTCATAAGACACCAGGTTTAATTTATTCCACTGCTCACACAATTATTTGTTTAATATTTGCAGTGGTCTCCCTTCACTTCACAGTCAGAAGATTAGAATTCACCCCTTTCCCCACTACCAGCAAAGAATCTGGCCCCAGATGTTTTCGGATTTGACCTGTCATTTGGGTCAGAGGATCAGGATCATATGATACTACTCTGTGAAATTAAAGCTCCCCAAACGGTGTAGGCTTCTCTATCAGACAACTTCAGGGAATGCCTGGAAAGCAAGATGTCTTTGGGAATTAACCAGTGAGCCCTTCAAGGCGAAGAAAATAATGTAGAGCTCAGCTCTCCTTTTTATCAGGCAACTAAAATATGTGAACAAATTAAGAAATAACTGTTAAGGGTGTGTTGGTTTTCGGAGAATGAAGAGAAGAAGTAGGAACAGCAGCTGAATAGACCTTGGTGTGGAAGAGTTGCTAACTTAGATTATCTTGTTAATTTTTAGCTGAATCGATCCCTCGCTCTGACTTCAGTCTTCTCAGTGTTGTCCAGAGCTGGAAAACAAGCAGCTGAAAGAAGTGCTTTCTGGGGTAAGGAAACTGAAATATAACACAGAGTAGTTACTAGTATATGTGTGAAACTGACAGATTGCAGACTAAGAGATGTTACAGCTGACTTAGTGCAGGTTCACTCTGGAACTGGAGCCTCTGAGGCAAGAAGAGAAAGACACTCCTTCCTCCCTGTGAGCTGTATCTGAATCTGTACAGCTACATTTCTGCAGGTTTTCATCCAGATTAATAAACTCTATCCCCAAGGCAGTTACTTGTGGATCGATGTTGTGTAAATACTATGTAGAGACTTATTGGCCCAAGCTGGTGCTTGCTTGTGGCTCTTGGCACGGTGTCCTGCTGTACAGAAGCACATACCCGACCTATCAGGAGCCGTGGATGTAGACAGTGTGATATGGGGAGTTAATGAGGCTGGCAAACTGGGGAGAACTGCAGCTCCCACTTTCCCTGGAGACCAAAAGTTTTCAAACCCTGCTGAGGTCTGCAGAGAAATTTCAGCTGATTTGTAGCTTTTTTCCATGTTCTAGGCTTATAAGGTCTCAACACCCTGGGAGACAAGCCTTCCAGTATGGAAACAGTCTTTCAAACAAAAAACATCCTGGCTCTAGAGGTGCTTCCTTACAGCTTTGACAGAGACCTCTGACAGAGGCCTAACCTCTCTTCCTGTGGTGGTCACAGAACCTTGGATAGATGGAGGTAACAAGGACTTTTATCCTCACCATAGTGGTCTGAGGAGGAGGTCCCACAAAGTAAATATTTTGGATTTTCGCTGGAGTAATACTACAATTGCCGTTTCTACCATGTGGCAATCTGCTGTTCCTTCTTCCTGCTCTGTGTAATGTGCTACCAAAATCAGTTCTGCTGCTTATTTGCCACTGTATGGACATTTCAGCTAAAGGCTTTGTAATTTCTGGTCTTTTATATGGCACAATAATGACAGTCTTTGGAAAATAAAAACAGGCAAACATATTTTTGAGACCATTTGCCTGAATCTGAAAGGCAGTATCTTTTAGTTCTACAGGACTTTTTCTTTCTAATTTCCACAACACTTATCATAATTAATTTAAAAATAGAGTTTAGAAAGCAGTTGGTATAATTAATGTATTGATCTAGTTTTCCATTATGTTGTTGGCACAGGTGAAAAATGTGCTTTTGATGAAATTGTTGATTAAAACTACCAAAGAATCCATTATATCTAGCTTACATTCCCTTACCTAATGAAGCAGATGGATATAAAATGAGGGAAGGCCATATTGACCTTTAGCAGAAATATATATGGCATACAACTTGATACCTATAAGATAATTAATATTAATCTGACCTTTTTAGTTTTGTGAACTACAGTTCTGTTACTAATAGCAGCTACATAATGTGTTGTATGTTTTCACTGAAGAGGTCATGCACTGGCTAAGAAGGAAAATGTGGATTAGCTGGAGCTGTTCTCAGCATCTTGTATATTCAGGGCAGGGAGGGGGGACATCTCCATCTTCCCTCCCAACCCTCTCATACACCTTGATAGGTCAGGAATGTGCACAGTGCTTCTTCTGTGGACAGAATGCTTTGAGGGGGGATCACCAGACTACTGATCAGCATGAGAAAGTGCAGAAAGAGTTAAAAACCACCAAAGATATTGGGTGGTTTCAGCAAGGCAATCCCAGTCCTGTGCTGGTCCTCCCCCTTAGCAGAGACCATCAGCACACAGTTTGTCCAGCATCTTACATGATCATACAACAATGTTATTTTACATGATAAGATAATGTGAGCTATGTGAATATGCGACTGTGTCTTGCATACCAAGGAATTGCTCAAAAATTACTTTTGTTTTCAAAACTCAGATCAACCCTAAGACAAAATAACTTAAAGTATACACAGTCCTAAAACAAACACAGGGTACTCTGTAACAGGCTTTTAAAGAATGTTCTATTCACAAACATTTTTTCTAACTATTGAGTCAGTGATTGGACTTCTCTAAAATTTTTAAAAATCCTGGATGTTTGCTGCATTATTTAGCAGCAGCTGTCCTTCATGTTGGCCTAACAATAAAACTTCTGCCTCACTTTCTCCATGGTCATTTGTTTAATGCTAGCACTTTGATCCCCAGGAGAGCTAGTTGATCTTTAAGGTTTCTTCCAACCCAAACCATTCTATGATTCTATGGTTCCATGAAATTAGATTTTTTTTTTTTTTTTCAGGAAAAAACCAAAAGATTCCAAGCAAAATCCCATTCTCTTTGGTTTGAGTTATGTGCAGATCTTTACAATCAAGCCGGTATGGCCAGTGCTGTCTCTGTTCACACTTCTTAAAGCTGATGAACTCTTGGAGGGCATTTGTATTGCACCTGCAGCCAAAGGTGCCCTCTGAGGGCAAACTCGCAAGGATATGTGGAAAAATGTTTCATTTGCATTAGACACGTCTAGCTGTTAGCTGAGGCAATTCTGTTAATACATATTTTTGCAGCAAAATATTCTCCAAATGTCAAAAAAAAATTGGTGAAGATGCAGACAAGTCCTTATTTTCCCCTTGTTCAAAGTGTGTCCAGCTTTCCCAGTCCTCCAAGAACTGCCTATTGCTCTGTTTCTACCCTGCTGCTCTGTTTTCCCATGGTAGTGCTCCCTTCTGTGCTATGAGCGCCACACAGCTGACCCCAGACACTTCTGTACATACAATTTGCTGCATAATCACACAGGAGGGCTCCACATTTCCAAAACTAAATGTATTCTTTATTAGGAGCACTGGTTAGGACTGAGCTGTGACTGCAGCCGGCGCTCCAGCCATTCTCATTCAGGCTGAATCCTTGGGTGCCTTCACTCCCGCAACCCCTGCTCCTCCCTTCAAATTCTAGACAGGCTGTTATCAGCAGTTGTCTGCCTGCTATAGAGACCAAATGGAAAGGCTCCCCTTTCTCAGGATCACCACCTATAACAAGTTTTTCAGCTTCACATTTCTTCCCTGTTTTTTATTTGACTGTACTTCAGTGAATTACTCTTCGCTCCTTTCCAGGGTCTGTGACTTCTCCCTAAATGTTCTGTTAAATTCTCCCTTTTTTAGCAGTCCTTTCTCTTTCTTATGGACACTTACACCGTAGACTCTTTCCCAGTCCCAGTTTCCTGCTTATTGTCATCTGCTTCTTTCATACTTCACAGCATTTTGATCCCCTTGTGATCAGCAACACTGCCCTTCTCTCAGTTTTTGGCCTGTTAATATATACATACATATACATATATATATATATATGTGTGTGTGTGTGTGTGTGTGTGTATTCCCAAGACTAGATTGTTATGCAGACTGTATATGTTCAGTCCATAAATAAAATGTTTGAGAACATTTTTATATTTCTGCCTTTTTACAGTCAGCAGCATAACCATCTCTTCTTTTAAAGATGCTTGCAACTCTTTTTCTGGCTAATATAAATAATGTAAATCATTCATGTATTTAGTAATGATAAATATTCATATTTCATTTGAACCAGACAGTGGTCGTCTAGATTAAATTAAACTGCTTTGGATTCAACAGCTGGCAATCACCCATGCCAAATAAGGGATTTTAATCATACTTTATTTAAAGTATAGAACTACCAGAAATGGGAGGTGACAAGGAAAGGAAATGGACTCTCTTACCCAAACATATAACACATCTGTCTATTGACTGTACTTTCTTCAGACTTGGCTGCGAGCAAATATATTTATTCTGGAACAGGCTAAATGGGTGCTGAAAGGAAGAATACAGTTTGCATACTTTATGAGCATGGATAACTGTGTCAGAGTCTCTTACTGGTTTTGGAGGTCAATTCTTAGTGAGTTGTACTCCTCTTGCCTGAGGAAGCTTAGTAATTTAGGGGATCATTTGAAAAAAAAAAACAAACGAAACAGTAAAAAAAGAGTAATGAAATAGAAATCAATCCTGAAAGTAACAAAGATTTTCCCCTTATATAAAGTTGCATTTTCATTTGTCCAAAGTTTTCATCATTGCTCAGAAACACGACCTTCTTAAACACTGAGCAGGCATGAATTTTAACCATGGGAGAGATTTAGGGATTCTGCTTTGAATATTTGGAGAAATGGTGGTTTCCTTCCTTCCTTTTCAATTAATTGTGCAAATACGGGTCCAGGGTGGGAAGGAAAGTGCTCATGTTTTCTTTTTGTGTTTGTCTACCTCCCTAAATCTGTAAAAAGGGCTACTGGGCAGGAGGGGTGGGAGCTGATATACATTTTCTTGCTCAGGAAGTTGGAGTGAACATGACTGGAACTGTTCTGAGCACTCTATGTAAACCAGAAAAAATTCATAGGTCAAAAGCAAACCGTGCTTCCCGACCAGATGAGGTAGGACCACCTGTCTTTAGCAAACCCCAGGCAAGGAGCTCTGCAGAACAGGATAGAGAGTTTTCTCCAAACAATTGCTCAAATGCTACGTATACACTCAAAGGAAAAATATATAATTTTTAAGACAGTCTGAGCTTGTGTTAAAATCTTGCTGAAGACAAAGCAGTTGTATTTTAACATGCATTATCTAGTCAAGGACAATAATGGGAGTTAGCTAGATAAACATGTATGGAATTTATATGTATGGCTCTGGTTTGTGGGCTAAATACACAGTGATTTTCTTTCTGTTCACATCAGGCTATTCTGGACTGGGCCTTTAAAATATGAATGTAATTTCAAAGGTCAGTGGTTTAGGGGTTCAAATTATTTTGTGAGCTTTTTTCTGATTTCCAAAATAGCTGGAGATGAGGACAATGGGATGCTTGGCATCAGAATAGAGTGGGAATGAGGTGGGGAGAGCTTTGGGTCAGTGGGTTCCCCGAGAGGATTCCCCAGTTTGCTGCCAGCAGCCTTGTAAGTTACAGAGACATGAATAAACCCTTTCTGTTATTATTTTTGTTTACTTCTGTGTTCTTTCCAGCATTCATCAGGATTTAGGGCAAGTAGGATGTGCCAGTAATGGGAGGCAAACACTGAGATGGCCAATGGAAATATTCTTCTTCTTCTTCTTCTTAAGCATGCTCACCATAAAACATTTGCAGGTGGGCCGTCTGGAATCACAGCCATGACTCTGCCTGGTGTTACTTCCTCATTTGTTGTTTTGTCCATCTGCTCATTTATTTTCCTGGTTATGGTCTTCTTCTCTCTCTCTCCATTTCCCCCTGTTCATTTGTATAAGTAGAAATATCCTTCCCTCCAGCAACGGCATAATGTGCTTTCCCTTTTATGTATATATTTGGCTTGCAAATAGAGCTGAGGCAAGACAGAGAAGCCATCATCAAATTCCAGCAGGACCTTCATGTGTTTAGACTATATTCCTGCAGGTTTTTTCCCAAATAAATGGTTCCGGCCATGGCAAGTCACAATCTAAACACACCGTGATGAAGCTTTATTCAGGGCAGGTAATGTGTAGGATGAGAGAACACAATGCAGGCTCAGTCACCATCTCAGCTGGGCACAGCAGAGGTGGGGAACCACTGTGTTTGCCGAACAAAAGAAGGTGCTTTGCAAAATGTATGGATTCTGCCTGGCTCCTGAAAAAGGAGGGGTGGCTTTTGTTATGATAGCTGCCAGTTGTGGGGTGGTTCTGCTCTATTTGTGCCTTGCCAAGGAGGATTGCAAAGAAATGGAAATCTAACCTACAATTTTTCCCTGGGTTGGGAAGATATTGGGTCTGACCTCTTGAATGGTGTAAATCATGAGCAAATTAATGCATTAATTAAAGGAGCACAAGAAGGGGGGCAGCCTCTTTCCTGTCAGATGGTGGTGAGGGCTACTGTACTCTCAGTTCCCTGCTAAATCTGCCCTTTCACAAAAGCATGTGAGTGTGATATTATAATGCGTTATTGTGATTTTCAGTTACCCTTTCTGCCTGGAAGTGAATTTTGATCTGCAGCACCGGGGAGCTGCTGGAGTCTGGTGGATAAGGGTCACTGGCAGTGTGGGATGAACTGTTTTCTCTGCTAAAACTTACAGGTTTTGACAATTATTTCAGGATTTCCCCTTAGAAAAGGTTTCTCAGCTTTTCAACAGACCCGCTGTCTGACCTCTGGCCACCCCAGTCACCTTTCTGTACCTCTCTCTCATCTGCCTCATCTGTTCAGACTTTAAGCTCTTGAGAGCGACCATTCTCTCTTAAAGTGTATTTATTTTGTACAGTACCTAGCACTGTGGGGCTCCTGCTCAGTTGGAACCACTGGGTGTGACTGCAATGTAAATACTGAGTAATAATAATAGCATATGTGGGGGTGTAGAAACAGGGAGAGAGAGAAAAATATTTTCCCCATTCTTGTCTGCTTTTTGTTGTTGTTCTATTTCCTATTCACAGAAAGCATACAATACTGATTAATGAAAAATTTCTGGCTCCAGTTCAGTATCTGGCTTCAGTACATTTGCTATTTGATATCTGAGATATGTACAACATGTTCACAGTGAATTCTCCAACTGAAAACAGTAGAGTTCAAACCAAGTCAATTAATTCACAGAGTGAATGGATTCAAGCCCAGATTCTCGTGCCTTGTGGAGGCCTCTTTGAGTCTCCTGCCAAAAGATATCTGTTTATAAATGCAGTAAACGTAACTATTTGATACTTATAGCTCTTAGAGCCTTATGTGATTTTTTTTTCCTTGTTATGGCTGATCTCTGATAATTGAGTTACATTTTGCAGACATTTCAGGCATTCTCTGTCTCTCTGTGCTTTCTTCCCCCCCTGGCGCTTCAGCTCAGCCAGTGCTCTGGACGGTTTCACATTTCCTTTCTCTTTGTTGCCTTGAATATCCTGCTGAAGTAAGGCATAACAAAACTGTATCCAAAATCCATACGTACTGGTAGCCAGGCTCTGTCTTGAATCTGCTTTGTGGCTCTTGCCTGAGAAACTTTACTGTTTCTGCGGAAGGAGAGGAGAGATAAAACCTTACAATGAAAATGACTGTTGTGTTCTGCATCGACGGTCCAAGAACATTAATAATAGATCTTTGTTGAGTAGTATCTCTCATCCCTAACACTCAAGCATTTAGCCAACTGATGTATATAGTACAGTAGGCATTTTTGAAAAACATTCATCCTTTATGTGGAATACACCAGGTAAGGTTATAAAAGCAAATAGAAAAAAAATAATATGAAGGGAACATCTTTATCCATGTGAAAAATTAAATTTGGTGAGTGGAAATTTGGGCAGGACATGTGAGCTAGCATTTCTTTTCTAGCAGGAAACATTCGTAATTTCTTCCTTTTATTCATTAAATCTAAGTTTCATTTATTTTTCATCTCCTTGTTTTGCTCTCTCTTTCTCCCTCCAAGTGAGGGTGCCCCAGAGCTCTTTAATTTGTGCTTTCCTCTCTTTTCTTCATACCCTCTACCCATTTTTTCACCTACCCATTCAGCACATTCACCTGCTGTCTTTACACCCACTATCCTCCGACCTTCTGCTTTCAAACTATTTCTGACCATCCATCTTCCTGGCGTTTTGCTATAACTAAAATGCTTTATAGACGGAAGTTAACTCTTAACATATCCTTAATATTTCTTTCACACTGTTTGTTCTTTATGATCCTTGGCTGCACCACTCTTCCTGTGCTGCTCAGGTCTGCAGTCTGCGATGGTCAGCTTTGACCCATTCCAGTCTTTGGCTCAGAAAATGAGGAATTAATTTGGTCACAGAACCATAGTCATTTGGGTTGAAAAAGCCTGTGCCAGGGCTGGACAACCCTGTCAGTGAAGAAATCTTCCCTAATATCCAACCTGAAGGGCCCCTGGAGCAACTTGAGACTGTTTCACCTTGTTTGTCCTGCCCCTTGTTCCCTGGGAGCAGAGGTCGATCCCCATCTGGCTCCACCCTCCTGTCAGGGAGTTGTAGAGAGAGAGATAGAAGCCCCCCCC
>JAWWES010000006.1:3157238-3241617 GCA_035583135.1 Lophotriccus pileatus
TGGTCCAAATAAATGACACCAGTAAAGATTATTTTCCTTGCCTATCTGTCTGACAATTTCTTCTAATTAATCATCCTGTTTTACCTCATCATCCTCACTGTTTTCTTAAGCTTTTGGATGCTTCCTTACCTTCATCTGTAGTATGTTCTTATTCTTTTGCTGCAGTATCCATCTGCTCCTGCACCTTGACAAGGTGCTCTTGAACCAGTATCTCGTATGAACTGCTCTGTTTGATATATATTTTTTTTTCAGATTTATATTTATATTATATAGAGAGTCGTATTAGGCATAGCACACTTTGTGCCGCTGTCTCCTTTTGGTTCTCAAGTTTCACCTCTATGATAAAACCAAAATAAAATCAGTCAGTGAAAGAGACCTGGAAAGGGAGGAAAGATTAATAATATCCATATTTTAAAAGTGTATTGAAAGTGTATACATCATTATATTACTCCCCTCTGTCCCCAGGTTCTATGTACCATTTCTATTCTGAACTGCAGGAGTTGTTTCTTTCTATGTGTTTCTGCAGCACCCAGCGCAGTGGAGTCCCATTCTCCTGCATTATCATAAATGCTTCTGGGAAGGAGCTGTAACAGATGAGAACTTCCTAACACTTGTTGAAGCATCAGAATGTTTTATTTAACCGCCTAAAGAGAGGTAACATGAGGCTGGTACAATATCAAATGGATATATATTGTCCTCAATATTTTTAGACTAGGAATTAGAGGAGCGTTTGTAGCTGCCAGAAGCTCTGGAATGGCCTCACCAAAAGGATAGAGTTTCAAGAGCAACTTTAATGAATTAATGAAAGAGATCGTAAAACAGGATAATGGCAATCTGAAAACCACTGTTTCTGATCATGTAGCTTGGACTGGTTTGATTTGTTCATTTGTTATTCGCAACAGGGTGGTGAAAAGAGATTTGATCAGTGAACATGAGTTCTGTCGTATTTGTGTGGTGTTTAACTAATTCCATGTTTTAGGGCTTCTACTTTCCTCTGAAAGGATAGGAACTGCCTAGATAGAACAGGTAGTATGTAGTAGACTAAATGTAGATATAAGTGTAGTATCTAAAGATGTTTGTTTTCCTGTTTTCAGTGCTGTATCCTCTGCTGGGGTGTGCCCCCAGTAGGGCAACACACAGTGAAGGATTTGGAACATAAGTCCAAATGGAGAAAAGGAGGCTCAGGGAGGACCTTCTCTCTCTCTACAACTCCCTGACAGGAGAGTGGAGCCAGGTGGGGGTCAGGCTCTGCTCCCAGGGAAGAAGCAACAGGACAAGGTGAAATGCCCTCAAATTGCTCCAGGGGAGGTTTTTGTTGGATATTGTGGAAAATTTCACTGAAGAAAGTTCAAGCATTGAAACAGGCTCTTTAGGCTTCCTAAGGGAAGTGGTGAAGTCGCCATCCCTGGAAGTGTTAAAAATATGAGTAGAAGTGTCACTTCATGATATGTTTTAGTGGGTGGTACTTGATCAAAAGTTGGACTTGATGATCTTGGAGGTCTTTTCCAACCTTAATGATGCTATGATTCTATGATCTTAGTTGCTTGGACTGACAGGTGGGTTTGGCTCCATATGCTTATCTTCTGAAATCCGGAGACCCTCATGCTCCCAGTCAATGGCAGAGAATTTTCCATTCTCCTTCAGCAAAGACCCTGAGCTTGCCTGTGGTCTTTGGGATGCATTTTGCGTCACATGAAAGGGTTGGTCTGTGACCTGTCCTGGCTCCAGTGTCTGTGGTGGGGTTCCCACAGCTCCAAAGGCTCAGAAGCATCGCGGGATGAAGCCTTTCCCTGCAGCTCCCATTGCTGTTTGCCAGCCATCTCCTGCCTGTGTATGGGAGCACTGAGGCTGTGCCTGGCAGATGCTGCTCAGCTCATGGGATCCCTGCAAAGGGTGCTAGAACCTTCCACAGGCAGTAGCAGTGCTGTCAGCACTACCACGCTGAGCTGTTATTTGTGGTATATTCCAATAAGGAAAGATAGCTGAGGAAATAAGTGTCAAAACTTAAATCATTTCACATTGTAAACTGTTGAACTGCTTTAATCCTACAATAGTTCTGCTTCTTTCAGTTTATTTAAGTTCAGTCACAGCTAGAAAATCAGTTCCTTGGTATTTCTGCAACTGCAAGTAAACCTTGTCAGCAGTAAAAAGAGGAGAAAAGGTGAAGGGTTGAAACAGTAAAGCCTAGAAAATAATGAAATGTCAGCATTACCGTGCTGGTAGCAGATCCCTAGAAAACCAGCAAAGAGTAAAACCAATAATGTTAAACTGCCAGGAATAGCAAATCTAAGCAGCAAATCTTTTGGACCCCAGGACAGTCCTCCATCACAAACAATTCCCAGGAAGGTGAAGGAAGGCTTTTGTTTAGGAAGTCAGAGAAGTCAAGAGCAATTCTTTCTTCTACTTCTCTCCTTAGAGCATTTATTAAAGTTATCATACTATATCTGCTTCACCTTATATTGAGGAATTCTCCTGAATTTTATCCTGAGACAAAATCTTATGTGTGCCAATTTCAAAAAACCATCCAACAGATTCTTCACTGCACTTATTTTGCATAATATATACATACCTATTTATCTCTCTATATACTTATATATACCTATATATAGGTAGCATTTCATTCCAGCACTGCTCATGTGTAGCAGGAAGCACTCACCTAGCAAGGCATGATTTCCCTCCTCCTGCTTAGGAAAGCATCAGTGTCACATGGTCAGGGCATCCCATCCCATCCTGTGGACACTGTCCAATTGAAAACGTGTGAAACCAAATATTTCGTCATCAACCTCCAACTGTAACAGATTTTCAGGAAACTTTTCAACTATTTCAAATAAACAAAGTGTGTTGATAGAAAAGTTCTGAGCAGGAGGAAGAATGTCTAAATTAATCCATTTTAAGCTGTGAATTAATCATAGCTTCAGAAATGGCTTCTGTCATGCTACAGGTTTGATGTCTCCCTCCTGAAATTTTACTCATACCTTCCCTTCCTTTCATCCTGATGATTAAAGCCTCCCTTGGGATGTCTGCTCCAAGACATGAATATCCAAACAACCACATTTATTTCAGTTTCTCACAGAGCTTCTTTTTCCTTCAGCCTACAGCTCCAAAATGCTATTGCAGTAAAATATCTCCATAAAATGTCTCTGTCCAGCTGTGTCCTAGACAATTCACCTTCTTCCCTTCTTTCTCATCTCCTTCCAACCTTTTACTCTACATTTCTTTTGTCCATAATTTTATTTAAAAATTTTCTCTCTCCTTGTTACATATTAGTGACTCCTGTCATGTTTATAATCAGGTAATTTAAATTTTGCCCTTCTTTGCTCTGTTCTTGTCTGTGTTTTTAGGTAGATGATGGTTCATAAAAGCTTGTAGTAATATAAAAAAGAAACAGTGAACTGAAACTGTCAAACAAAGCTAAGAGTGAGGCTGAGACCTATTTGCAGATGTTCAATAAAGTCAAAAAGAAGCTGATTTGAGGGGATAAATTATTCATTGCTAATTATTTGCTCTTCTTTAATGCTAAATATCCTACATTTCAGCCTCCTGCAGGCAGCTCAAGGAGTAGATTCCTGGGTTTTTTAACAGCAACAACCACACAGAGTTTCTGAAGTGTTTTTGGTCCCTCCGAGTTGACAGGTGCTACATAAAAAGCAGACAAGATATTGTTATTAAGATTCTTGAAAGTCTGAAGCGTAAAGTCCCGTAGAATGAGCTGAGATTGTATCTTCAAAACACACATATTGCAGCTTCAATGCATCACAGGCTCCGGAAGGTTCCTTCGGCGCAGGCTGGAGCGAAGAGCAGTGACAGCTCTGCCTCAGGGACTGGGTGGCTCCAGCTCAGGGCTGAGTTGTGGATCATCCTCTACATCTACGGTGTGGTGAGAAGAGGAGGATGGAGCATTTGCCTGCTTTGCACCAAGAGTTGCTGACTTTGCTGTTTGCCAAAAGAACAGCGAGTGGACTCAGTTTTCTGGTCTTTCTCCTTGCTTTCCACCTACCCTTACAGTAGGTAAATTTTGGGCACAAAGCTCCAATCTATCATATAAAATGCAAGATGCAGCTTGCCTGATTATACAAGCTTTTTCTCCAAATACATAGTTCAAGTCTCAAGCTGACCACACATGGTCCTTTTAGCTATGGGTACTATGCACTCTGTCCTGTTTTATTCAAGGAAAATTCCAACTCCTTCAGATTATATTCCAAGCCTGGAACATAGTTATTGATCATTGAACAAAACTGTAAATATGTAATATATATTTTCCATCCATTATAGTTGTAAATTCAATGTAAATATTATAGTGGAGACAGTCCCGTTTTCCTCTCCTTTCTTCCTTTTTTTTTTTTTATATTTTTTCTCTTTCCCCCAAACTGGAGATGCTTGTGTTATTTAAATGAACTCCGACAGCCCAAGTCAGTCCTTTGACAATCTAAGCCCTTCGGTAGTCGGCTCGGACTGGCACACAGCCACTCACTCCTGCACTTGCCCATAATGAAATCCATTCAAACACATCAGCTCCCGGAGAATGATGTGCCTCCACCTAAGATTACCATGAAGGAAACTACAAAAAAAGCAGCTACAAAGCAAGCAGTATTTATATGCATCTTTTTATTTGCATTGTAAAAGGCTTTTCCAACACACAAGGAGTTGTAAGTTGTCTGTGATAAGTTTCAGGCTGCTGGGGTGCACTGTACATTTTGTATATGTATTTATGTGTAGATTTATTTGTGTGTACTGTTGGAAGGATATTAGCTCAGCAACTACAGAGTCATATCAGGCTGTGAGAGGAAGTCAGTGTGTTTATACAGACACTGAGTAGTATGTTAAGGGGCTTGTTTTTTGGAAATAAAAGCTTAATTTCATTATCATAATGATGATAACATACAGCTTTGAATGGTATTAGTTCCTGTTTACACTACTTGTGGTGTTGGTCTAAGCTGCATTTGCCATCGAGACATAATTACTATTTTATTATTATTTTTTTCACAGTTAAGTGGAGCATTTTAGCACAGCTGAATTGCTGCAAGCCTTGGTGGAACAAATCTATTAGTGGTATGGCTTGAAACAATACACAAAAGAGCCCTGTGTGTGGTCTGCTCTACATGCTTTTCACTTCCTTATGTTAAACAATAAATCTCTGAGTCAGCTAGAACTCTGAGACTAACATCCAACGAGAGCCGCATTTTATCTTTTATTCATTGGCAGGAACATAGCTGTAGGAGGTATTCAAATCACACTTTTATTTAAACAAACACAGCTGGATCACAGCCTCTTAATATAGCAATTCTCTAATGAAAAATAACAACATAGTATTTATCTCTTTTCTTTTGTGCAGCTCTCAATTTGCTAAAATTAGGCAGACTTCAATCCCATACAAAATTGGCATGTTTTCATGACCAGAGCTCATAGCAACTAACTGCAAAATTATAATGGGAATGTAATTATAGTAGGGCATGTGAAATACACATCCTTTTGCTGCTGTAAGCTATATGAGGTTATACAATTATGCTGTAATAACATCATTTATCTTAAAGAAGTCAGACAGCTGATTTCATTTCTTTAACTTGAGTTCTCCAGTTATGTGCCGTATCAGGTTAACATTAATATATTGCACGAAGTAATAAGGTGCAAGAAGTTGGGGCTTCCCCAAGATGCCTTGTTCCCTGGTTTGCATGAGTTTGCCTGTTTCCCCAAGTTTATTTTCTTCTTTATCCCTGTGACTGTTTGGAGACAGCAAACTTGAGTTTCTAATTCTTTGGGAGCCTTGTAAAACATGATTTTCTATCTTTGTGGTTACACTGCTTGTTTCCTTCTGTGGTCATGATTCGGGTGCAACAATTTGTAACTGCAGAAGAATGTAAAATAAATAAAATAGTTGAGTCACCTGGCCACATGCGGAGTGAGAGTTTGGAAATAATCACCTTGCTATTTATGTGGTGTAATAATGAATGGTGGCCAAATTCTGCACTCACCCTATGCAAAACAATCTCATTGAAATCAACAGGACTTTAGTAATTCAGTCCTATCTTTGAACTCAGGACTAAGTAGAATATCCAAAACACCATATTTCTGTAAGAGAAAATATTTAGTGACCATTTTAAAGATTATTCCAGACAGTTATAATACACTGGATTAGTTTTTCAGGAATGGGATAGGAACATGGGATAGTAGAAATGTACTAATGAATGATCAGGGAGAGCTGCAAGGTTGCTGTAGTCCCAGTCAGATATCCTGGGAAGTTATGTGATTCAGCACAGAAAGGATGTAAGGGACAGGGAGAATGTCAGCTGAGAAAAGTCTTATCTTTGGGAGAGACACTTGGGATATCAGGAATTACTGTTAGCTATGTGTGTTTTATTCTAATAAATAACTATATTAATTATTATTGCTATTGAATAGGACAATGAAGGCAGAAACCATAATGAAGTTCACATCTCTGTAAGTATTTTATGAACCACTGGGATGTGTGTTCCTTTCAAGTCCTGTAGGTTGGGATCACACCACCATCCTAACTCTGTTTCAGGCATTTTTAATAAAAGGGACACAGTCAAAACTTTTAATTTCAGTCTGAACTCCCTATGTTCTTAGTGTATTAAATATGCCTATTGTGTCCTGACAACATTTGATGTTTCCCTTGGAGCCATGAATTCACTACACACATGGAACTTTGGATATAGACAGGGCTAAACAAACTCTGTTTGTTTCAGAAAGCTGGTATTTAGCACGCTCTCTATAATGGGTTTTGAAAAGAGTTCAGCCTGTTTAAAACAACAGCCATATGGTTCTCAGTACTGGAGGGCTGGCCAGAATGTAAATGGATATGACACACATTGTCAATAAAAAGTCATTTTACCACTAAACACACATCTGTAATTTTAAGGACAGTTCTGGGTTCAAGTCCACATTTGATCAAATGTATGGGGCATGGATATCTCATGTGAGGCTGAATTCTGACATTGTTATTTTGGATTACAAGCTACATTTCCATCAAAAATATCAACTGTGATTATTAAATTTGTATAAAATAACTTGTTTTTTTCTGAGCACTTGCTGTTTTGTCTATTTTGTCTTTTGGAGGTTTTCTTCTTCTGCCACTGCAGATATATCCATGATACAATATGCGAACTGTGCTATCCTCCAGGAGTTATTGGTCCATCATCAGTAAGTCCCAGAAGTCTGAGTGAGGACTGGAAAAAAAATCCCTCAAACACTGACTGGTCTCTAATTGCCAAACTGCAAACTGAGAAAGCTGAATCTCACTAACAAGAACCTTTGTGTATTACTTTTTGCCATGAAATGCACAGTGTGTTCAAAGTGCAGTCAGTTTTTCTACAGTCCAACTTCCCTTAAATAAGTGTAATTTCATAATATGCACTTTTTCCCCTGGTTTAGAAATAATTTCTTGGAGGTGAGCTTATTTATCATGGTGTTACTGAGAGCTGAAAACCTCTGTGTACGAGTTCTGTAAGAAAGGCTCGGTTCCAAAGGTAAAGTTGGGGCTGGTTATTATATGCCCATGAACACGTTTCTGAACCTTGGAAGCTAAAACAAAAATATAGTGAAAAGTTACTTGCAAAAATACAGTGTAGAGTTCTTGAAATGTCTTCTCAGGTAAGACAGAATTTGATGGTACAGCAGGCTATAAAATACAATATGGAGCCTCAAGACTGTATCTGGGAAACTTAGTTCCTGAGAGATAAAGGGACTTCAGAAAATGTCACCAATATCTGTGCAGGTTCTCAAATGGTGAGATACCACCTCACATAACAAAAAAGCCATGCAGAAAGGCTAAATATTTTGCCTTTATCTCAGAGAGCAGTTCTTAAAGGGAGAGAGGACTTTCCTCTTCAATCAGTGTGATTCTACATTCTGAGCAAAATGAGGCTGTTCTGCTTTTAGGGTTAGAGTTTTTGTTTTGTTTCCCATCCCTACAGTTTGCATCTCTCTCTCTAATGTGGTATCTACCATTTCTTAGTATCCTTCTTGTGTCACTGGTCACTGACATTTAGCTATCCCCATTTTTACTATTCCAAGTCCTGGGAAATTCATCCGGCAGCCACTTGAGTGGAGTGAAACCGTGAGAACAAATTGAGCTTATGGACACACCCTACGTTCCTGGAGATGTTTGGGAAGGTGTGGAATAGATGAGTAGTTGTTGAGCAAATACTCCCAGAAACGCTTTTGGCAAACACTGCTACTCTTCCAGGGACTGTCCACCCCCAACTCAAAGTGAAAAACAAATAAATTAACCTTGGCGTTGTCCTTGAGGAACAAAGCTCAGTCAAAATGATTTCTTTCTATGGATGCCTTGCAGATCATCATAATGACAAGTAACTTGTCTGGGCACTGTGACAATTTGTGGATTTTGTCTATGAATGTGAAGTTACACTGAACACAGCACTCTTGAACGCAGATAAATTCTTTTTGGATCTAATTCCACTATGGTCCACTCCACTATTTGAGATGGGTGTCAAATGTTAAGATGGGATAAAGCACTCAGCTGTTCCAGATGTTTATTCAAAGCTATTTGAATAAACTAAGCTGAGGTAGAGCAGCCTCAGGAGAACAAGCTCTTTCACAAGATGTTTGATACTTTCTATTTCTGATTTTACAAAAAATAAATAGTTCTAAATACTGTTTCAGCTTTTGTGCTTCTAATCCTGATTAAACCAGGAAATGTGACATTACACTGGGGAAGTAAGTGAAATCAAGGGAGAGAAATCAAGCCACTCATTGAGACTTCACAAGCATCCTGGTGTAGGTTCTTGGAGATGTGAGTGGTTCTTCCATTGCCAATAGGCAGAGCTTAATTAAAAAAGAAGCACTACCAGTTCACAGGTTCATCAGCCAGAGTAACATTACTGAAAAAATATTTATGCCCCAAAGCCCAAGGTGTGGTTATAGATTTAAAAAGTCAGCATGACTATGTATAGTGGCAATATGTTAGTGGTTCTTTCATTATTCTGCATAAGGCACCAAAACAAGCAGGATTTCCAACACAAATCTAAACAGCATTAACACAGAACCAGTGCTGGTTTGTTCTGCTGCGTATTCCATGACCATTAAAGATGCAGATGCTGGAGCCTGCTGATGTCATTTCACCTTTAAGGTGCAAAACTCTGGATATTACCAGGAAAGACATTTTTGTATGTGCCTATGAGAGAGTATACAGAGTTTGCACTAAATGCAGAATGAAGGCACAACTTCAGCCATTCAGAAGCTTGTCCATCCCTTTCTTGCAGGGAGCTCTACCCTGTCTATTCCATTTTATGGTGAAATTTGGAAAGGGTGTCTTGCCTTAAAGACATGGTGCAAGAAGACCTTTTGTTTGCTCTTATGGATGAACATAGGGGTCATCTGCCAGTACATCAGCAGCAAACACAGCCTCACTCTGTTCCAGTTTGTCCAAATTCCATGTGGCTGTGTCAATGCAGCACCAAGCCCAAGGTAATATATTTAGTCACTGGCAGGACTTTCTCATTCGGTCTTGGCATGGTGTTAACCACAAGGCTTTGACCACCTCGGAAAAAAGACAGATATGGCTCGTGTCTGTTCACAGTATGTCCCACAAATCCTTGGAACCACTGGAGTATTTGGGCCACTTATACTTTGAACAACCTTTTCATGTAGTTGCTTATTTTCTTAATGCAATGATGTTCTTCTGTCTCCCCTCCTCCTTCCTTTCAGCAGCATAAGCACAAGGCTAATTTTAATATAAAGCCTGGGGCAACTTGTCAAAAAATTTAAAATCAAATTTTGGATGTATTATATCATCATGCAGAAGACATCAAATACATTTTATGAGATGCTTTTTACTATTTTCCCTCCAAAACTGTGTGGAATTGACTACTGGTGTTAATTACTTACATGAGTGCTAAGCAAGTGTCCTTTAGAAGTAACCACAAAGCTGGTTCAAGGTGTGGATTAATCAATCAGCCCTTTCCCATGTTTGCAGAGTGACTGAGCTAATTCCTCCCAAACTGAGGTAGGAGGATTTTTCTAGCCACAATTGATAATTTCTCCTCCAGTTTTCAGTATCACAAGCAGCAGTTTAAGTACCTTGTCCTGTTCCCACCCCTTTTCCCACATGGCTTTGTTCCTAACCCTACACTGGGAAGAGGGATGGAGAAGAAAGGATCTGAGTCTGCGAAGTAGTGAGGAAGTAGGTTGTATCCCTGGTTAGTTGCAGTGGCAGTACAAGTAGGACAAATGAGTAAACACCAGTTTAAAAAATACTTCTAGACATTTCTCCTTTAAATCACTTAAATCTCACTTTTGAAGGCTTCTCTCTACAACCTTATCCGTCTTTCACCAACAGCAAAATTCCATAAAGCCCCACATGTGGCAGAGAGTTTTTTATTTTAATAAACCTTCTCAAGTTGATTTCTCCTGTGAGGCACTAGGCCAGGAGTGTGTGCAAAGCAAGGACAGAAAAAGACAGCAAAGCAAGACGTGGGTCAGCCAGGCAGGCAGCACAGCACACGCATGCTGCTGAGCTCTGTCTCACACTACCAAAACACAGGAGGCTTTACCTGCAAACAAATATTGTCTGCTACCCTAGATATCCAAACAGGCTGGGACTCCACAGAGTTCCTTTTGAAGGATATAAGGAAAAGGTGGGGAAGCGAGATGCTTCTTTCCTTCCTTCCTGTTTATCCTAGCCTCTTTTTAGCAAAAAAAGAATCAAACAGAACCATGGAGACAAAATACTTGTATTGTTTTCCAAAGTCTGCTAATCTTTACATTTTATCTTGGATAAAGGAAACTGTTTGCTCAGAATTCTGGCTTTTCACCCAACCACTTCACTGCCTCATTTACTGACAATAAACAAGATTAAGAATAGATATTGTTTGTACTTTCCAGTTAGATGTGCCGAACTGCACAGTTATGGAAAAGGAGCGCAGGGTTCAATTCCAGAAGGCACTTCATTAACAAAAATGACATATAACCCACACACGCATTTGGCAGCAACCTTCAAAGGGTTAAAGAAGGACCTATTTGCCTCCCCCATCTGTGAAAAAGTGCCAATCAAAAAACAGCTGCTATAAAAGGCTGCAGCCCAGCAGGAAGAGGAGTAGTAGGTGGGGAGGTGTTGGAGAGGCAAGCTGTGGGAGGCAAGCCTGCCAAGGAGGGCTGGTGGAGTGGGAAGGCTTGGTCCTTTGCTTGTTCAGTTCTGGCTTGGAAGCTGGAAGAGAAGGTGGATGTGGGGCCTCTGGTTTCTAGTGGGAAGGAGGTTGAGCTTACAGGTTTAGAAGCTGTGTATGTTTGGCCCCAATGCTGGATGTATGAAGTTCCGGGTTTGAGGATGACTTATTTAGAAAAAGGAGGTGTTCACAGGGTAAGCTTTCGAGATCAGTAGTCTCCCTTTTCTCTTCACTCCCAGTTGTGCTAGACAGCCAAAATATAAACAGGGAGCCTGAACTTCATGGGTGCTACTGGAGGGGAGGCAGTCTCATGGCACCCGTAGAGATTTATTCTTCCTGTAAGGCTTATTTGCTTTGTTACATTCCTCAATTCAGCCTGTACAATTTGTCTGTGAGGGACTGTACTCTGTGGTTGTTGGTAAGTACAGGTAATCTTGGGATGTCATTAAATTTAAAAAGCAGATTCAGGGGAAAAAAGGTCACTTAAATTAATATTAGCTCAAAAGTATGCACTGTAGCTGGGAACAGAAAGGCTTAAGGGAGTTGGAATATGCCTTCAGCAAAATAAGATATGATAGCAACGATGTGTCAGCTATCAAAGACATTGACTAGGAGCTGAAAATGGCAGTAGGAATACATTAATAAAATGCAAACAACAGCTTAAGGTGTTTGGCATCTTGTTTCCTTCATATCTGTTGAAGAGATGGAAAAATGATATGAGAGAATAGGGAATATTCCTTGTGCTTTGCTCATGTCATTCTCCAACAAACCTGGTGTGGACTTTGTCAGTATTCTGTTTCTCAATGCTTAATTTTGTACTCATTAGCTTTACCTGTAAAATAGAAAGAGCTTGAGCCAAATGGCAGATCCCTTGATACATTCATCAGGAAACTTCACTTGTGTAATTACAATTAACCTTCCTGTATGTGACAGCAGTGGGCTGGATATTGTAGCTGTCTGCTGATCCAGTAAAAACCAGGTGGCTCCCCTGCTTGTATGAAGGATGAACCTATTGAGATTAGAATGGGAAAAAGTTTCCCTGGTGCTTCTTGAGCTTGTCCAAACTAATTTCCTGCTGGAATTTGTGCTTGCTATTTTTGAGATGGGACTACTACTGGTATAGATTCTTTAATTTAATTTGTCCTGCATTATTTTGGTGTCTCCTCAGTATTGTGAGTCTGCTGCATTGTGTGGGGTCCTTGTCTGTGACAACTGTCCCTGTGCCAGGTTTGCTTGAGGCACTTGATGTCTTCAAGGTCTGTGCTCAGGATCTTGGAGTGTCTGCTTCTGTGGAAAGAAAAACTTTCTGGAGGTTGTGATCCTGGAGGAAATGGGCCAGATTGGGCAAAATAGGGATTTGTTCTTGAAGAATGGTGATTTCAAGTCATAGAATGGAATCAGGATTCTTGATTCCTACTACAGCTGCGTTTCTCTCTAGTTTTCATGAAAAGACAGGTTTAGAGTTTAATAATGGAGATGCAGTAGCAGTTTTTGTTGTAGGAATATCTACTTCTGGTATGCAAAGCAATCTCTGCTGTACTGAGTTTCCTCTGAGCTCTGCTGCATGTGAGGGCTTTCCTTGGCTCCTCCCTCCCCTGACAGCTCAGCATGCTGTAGTATGCTCCCATGGGTCCATGGTATTTCACATTATTAATCATGGAGCACTAATGACACATGTATTCCATTAAAAATATGGCAAAGGCCATCAGTTTAGTTTGTTGTGAAAACTGCAAGATGTATTAAAATGATGGTGACTGACAAACTTTCTCTGAACTCCTGCTTTCGTTCTCACCCATCCATTTTGCCAGGTTACTCCAGGGACTCCATGCATAACGTTTCCTCTACTCTTTTCAATATTCCATGCATTCTTTCCCTGTATCTGTTCATAACTTTGCTTAACATCTTTCCCTGATGAAGAGCTTGTTGGTAGTAGAATATGCCAGTCTGGACTTTGAAACCCACTCTTCATCAATTTCTGCTGTTCCATAATGTATGGAATGAAAGCTCATTTAATGTAGCTAGTATAATGGAAAAAGGCTAACTTGTCTGCACCATGCACAACTTAAAATTCAACAGGGTGTGTCATGTTTGACACTATTGGTGTTCCTTTGTGGAGCTTGATGTGCTATTCAGATATTTATCTGTGTTCTGAAGTTGAGAGTCTTGTGTGTCCTGTAGCATGAGACCAGAGTTGTTGATATGTGTGCTCAGATGAATAGACTGATCCCAGGGTGCATGGGATGTTGGAAGCTTCCCTGTTGGGAAGCCACTTACTACCACTTGGCTCTGCAGGTTTTTAGATCTGAAGTTGTGCCCCATTTACAACAGCTTTACACACTACCTGTGTGGGGGTTGTTTTTTTGCAGTCACAAGACCTGGAAATGTAAGTGGAAGCAAAGATAAGTGTGACTATGAAAGCAGGGTGTGAATGTGTGATAGAAATAGTGCCTGTGACTTCATGAATGCTGAGTTACTCCATCTGGGACCACCACGGTGTTGGCTTCCAATGAATGAGAGTCCCGAGGGTTATCGCTGGCTGCTGCCCCAGCAATTCTAGGAAGCTGCTCTAGAAAGTGTCTTCATTATTCTGTGTTTGTCATGTCTGCACCTCCATCTCTTCAGCTGCTTGGGAAATATTCTTGGACAAGATAGGCTTGACAGGTGGGGAAAAATCAAGCAAAGCAAAATGCTGGTCTCTTCCAAAGTCGGAAGTGTTACCATGTTGGCTGAGACTCCAACATTGCCATGTTAGCCATATAGAAAAATGGCGTGGAAAGGAAAGCTTGAGTGTGGTTGGGAGTTCTCACAGTCCTGTTTTTGTGTTATTTGTGTTTGCGACAGTATCAGCTTTTTCCACATAAATACCCGGAAGGCAAAATTTCCTTTTTTTTTCTGCAAAAGCTCCAATAAACAATCGCTTGGTGCCTGCTCTGCAAACTGACCCTCTTCCTGAGATAGAAATGTGAGGGCTTTGCTTGTTGTCAATGAGCCTGTCATGGTTTTCAACATGTTACTTTGCAAGAAATTCATTTCCAGTGATCAGCTTATAAACCTGCCATAAGGAAGTGTGTTTTCACACTAGTCTAGTGTACTTCTTGTTTTCAAACTCTCAGGGACGTAGAAATACACCAGATTTTTGGCAGCACATGGTTTAAAAATCAGCACCAACGTATCTATTGAACATCTCAAATGGGTAAAGGAAAGGGCAGGTTTCATCAGGGGTCAGTAAACAACGAACATCTGCCTTGCCAATCTTTTCTTTTCGTACAGTATTGTGCAGTCCCAAAAATCCTTCAGACATATGTTGAACAGAGTTTCAAAGCACTCAAGCCTCCTGCTTCTGCTGATATTTTGGCCAGTGCTTAACCCTATGCAGTTCAGTCAGGATTTATTTCTAACTGCAACTGAATCAGACTGGGTGGATTTGGATTGTGTTTGGGGCTGGGAAATTGAGGTCTCTGATCTCTAGCCGGTTGGATGTAGTATGGCAGAAGCTCTCTAATCCTCTTGTGCAGTTACCCAAGAAAAACAGATGAGTGAAGTATGAAGTGATGTTCTTCACCCCTCTTTGTCAAATCTTGGCATTTGACACTTAGCATTAATGTGCTTATTATAGCATGTCCATGCCCAGTGCAATCTGCCCCAATTGGCCATAATAAATAGTTCCACAATGGTCTTCAGCCAAGTGAGTGTTTGACCTACTAATGCATCTTACACTCTGCCTTGGAGCTCCGCAGTGCTGCGCTGTGTAGGACACAGCAGAGCTCTCTGAAGGTCAAGCTCAGCTACAAGGAACAGCCATCTGGTGACCCCTTGCTTAAAGCATCAGCTTTCATTTCCAGAACATGAAGCCAGTGGATTGCCAGAAGAGGCAGTTATTCCAAATCTGGGTGTTGTGATGGTGGAGGGAGGGAAGTGATCCACCAGGAAGCTCCGCTCCAGCCCACATGAGGCTTTATGGATAGATTGGTGCCCGGGAGGTCACACAGCAGGTCAGCTTGTAGATCACCAGGAGGAACTTACTCATGCTCTGCTCTGTCTAAGCACAGACAAACTGTGAGTCATCTTCAGGAACAGTCACAAACAGAATCAATTGCAACTGCCCAACGTGGACACGCTTTGCCTCTAGTTTCTAAAACCTGAAAGGTTTCCAGCTCCTGGCCCAAGTTTGTAGGCAGAAAATGAAAGAGGCCAAAAGCAGCATTGGAGCAATAGAGACTTACACACAGTGCCAAAAGCAGGTTTAGGTAGCGTGGAGGTGTGTGCTGCTCCGTTCAGTCCTTACTTTATCTGCTTGAAATGTGAAGTAGTGTGTGTTAATGTAAAGTAGTGGTGCTAGTCTTGGAGACAGGTGTCCACTAAGGACTGAGCAGAAATTCATTGTTCCTTGTCCTGCTCAACTTCATTAGATGTTCTGTATCTTATAATATTAATTTGACCATATCTGAAAGATGGTCCTCTGGATGAAATGACATGAAAAAAAGAAAACCACAAAAAAGCCTCAAAACAGAAGCCTGAAAAGAAACATTCTCTATTTCTGACTAAGATCTGAATCAGGTGTGTGAGAGTGTGCTGATGCATTGCCTTTGATCCTGTTCTGAGTAACTTGCCCAAAATACTGTAATTATATAACTACAGGTGATGTTTCTCACCTACTCTGCATGTTTTTAGGCAACTGCATGTTGTAGTATGGTCACAGGTTTGTGCTTTTTAGACTTATGCGGTTCTCCAAATGCTACTGGAAAAAGCACTTTCAATCCATGTCTTTGAAAGGGAGGGGAATTAGAAATTAGAAAACACAACATGTAGTTGTGTAGCGTGGTTGACCAGATTTTTCTGGGGGTAAAAAAAGCACTGAATAGCTGACTTTTTGGTTTATCTTTCCCTATTTTGTATTATTTAATCCCCCTCTTGTTGTGGCTGTGCTGGTAATAAACCATTGGTCAGGTTTCTTCTTAAGATAAAACAGGTCTTGCAGTGATTTCAGTCTGGTGAAAAAAAATATACTTAATTGTTTGAGAAGTATTTGCTTACAATTAGGTTCTATCACAGACATGTTGAGCTTTCATAAAGAAGCCTTTCTGATATGTAGTGACTTATCTCCATACCAGTCACAGGCTTAAATATGTAATAACTGACAATGTCTAGGAGACTTTTTCTTCTGCTTGCTTGCTGACAGAATTTTGTCACAAACTAGAGAAAGAATCACACACCCTTTGAGCAGAGAATCATTGAATTTATTTGGCTAATGAGTCAGTAAAAAATGCAAAGAGTTTGACCTACTTCTAACCTCAGTTTTACTGATCTTATCAGAAAGTAAAATAGCATTTCTTACTCCTGTATCCTGGCCCAAAGTAGTTCTCTCCCAGCAGTAGCCAACCATATCTGAGACAGTGTGGAAAATGTTTGTTTTCTTATGTGAAAGCAAGTGTAGCATGCTCAAAAATTAGTCCAAGCTCCTTGAATCCTCTTAAGTCTCAGTACTACATGAACATAGAGCTGGGATCTAAGACAGCAAAATGTGGGTATTTTTCATACTAAAGCCTCTCTCTGAATAAATGATTCTCCTTGGCCACACACAGGAGCAAGGTGCCATTATGCAGTACTGATACACACAGCCACTGCAGGTCCCAAGTTTCCATTCTCTGGTACTGATTTCCCCTTTGTGTCTGCCTGCAGAATGAGAAACTTTTTGATGCACTTTGATGAGTCCTGGTACCCTGAGCAGTGACCAGTGGTGTAGGAGACAGTTTTTCTGTGCACGTGAACAAGATAGTTTTTCTTCCTTGGTTATTTGCAGCGCAGAGACAAGACCAGAGGCAGAGAGGCTAGTAACACAACGTTTTTATCTGGTCTGTAATATCAAGATTCATCTGAATTTTGTCTGAGCAGAAAGCCAGGCACTTATTTGGAAATAGCCACCTACTCCTGGGTATGCTGTGTGGTATCACTCCCTGCCCTCAAGTTGTGGGACATGACCACAACATCCTTATGTTGGATGACCCTACAGGGATGTGATAGTGCTGAGCTGAATGACCCTGTCACACTGTCCCACTCCATTCCAAGGCTCTGTTCTTACTGATTGCAAGGAATTAGATTGTACTTGCAGGGTCCAGCATTTAAGTATCTACTGTATAATTCTTGTAGTACTGTAGTGAGGCAGGCTTGTATTAATACCACCTCATCTTGGAAGCCTTCAAAGCCTGTCAGTATGCCTGATAGTGTTTGGCACTTAGATATGACAGTGAATGGTAATTTGCAAGTGCCTCAAATGGACAGAAAATAGTTTTCATTATTTTTACATGATTAGGAGTAGTGTCAAGCACTCTGTAAGAGCTCAGCTCTTACTCAGGCTGTGGTGTTCCCTAACAGGTGGCTGTGAGTGGTACAGCATGTCCCCATCCTTGGTGTGGGTCTCAAGAGGTTAGGGTCAGTTCCTGGGCTCAGCACTGACCTTCTGGGTGACCTCGGGTGGAGGAAGCAGCTTGTTTATTGCCTTTTGCAGAATGCTCTGGGAGTTACAGATGGAAGTGCTATATAGAGGGACAGCATGACTGTTGTGTTGATGGGTGTTGGGGAAACATGGGTTGCAAAAGAACAAGTGGGTGTAATGAAGGAGGAAGAAGAGCAGGAAAGTGGTGGAGAAGGTAGGAAGAGGTATTTGCTCTTCTCTGCTGCAGGACCTGGGTGAGGATGTTTGCGTACCAAAGTACTCGTGCCCTTGGCACCAGGACTTCTGACAAATCAGCCAGTCTCCTCTCATGTTGGCTTTTGCTGCTTCTCTCTGCAGACCGAGTGATGTACTTTGCCTTTGAAGAAGCTGTAATTACAGAAGAGGCTGGCAGCGCTTTCCTGTGGTGGTAATGGATATATCAGCACTTCCACAAACTCCCTTGTGAGGGATTTACAGCTCTGCCATTAATATTAGACACACAGTGGATGTATAAGCTGTTTGCCCAAAAGTATTAAAAAATAGTTTTAAAACAGCGTAGCAAATTTTAGTAGGCCTTGTCTAGAAGCAAACTTGCACTGGTTTGATAAAGAGGGATTTTTAACATAGTTGGGTTAGAGTATTTCTTATTTGTATGTAATGCCTCATATCTGGCTTGAGGGTGACTTATTTCAGCTTATTCTGACTTTAATAAACTAGAATCTATGCAGGAATTCTGTAAGGGTTCCTTCTTCATGCAGAGCATCCCCTGTGCTTAACAGGTCTGGTATCTAATAGGTTAAATAATACAATATTCTGATCATACAGATGAGGGTCAGGACACAGAACCAGCAAGTATTTAGACAAACTGGTTTTGAACATTATTTTGAGCAGCTAAAATGCTACAGATTGTTTGAGCCACTTCCTCAAACTGAAGGCAGGAGAAATGCTGAGACTTCAGCTATGTTAATTGCTTTCATGGTGTTAAAACTGAAAGGAAATATCAGAACCGCTCAGTTTAACATAGAACAACAAAAACATCCTTTTATTCTCTCCCATCTTCTTTATTGTATTGGGTTGGCATAAGACAACATTTGTCTTCTGTTTCTCTGAGTTAAAAATTACACATGCATGCTTACTGGAATAAACAAAAGCTCTGAATGTCAGAGGTAAGGCTGAAGGCTTTTTCCGGCAGATGATTTTCAGTATCAGGAATTCATGGTTCAAAAGGCACTTTCCTCTGGTTACGGAGTCCGAGGCGGTGTTAATATGTATGGCTTTCCCCATTCCAAGAAAATACTTCTGGTAGGAGGAAGGGAGGGAGGAGGAAGGAGAAAATCTCCACACCACTTCTCTGGTGTGGAGATTTTTCTACAAATAAGGAATAAGAAGCAATATAGGAGGCCTTGTACTGTCATCAAAGCAAGACTTCTTAAAAATCAGATCCTAGGAAGTCCATAGGGTGGTAGACTGACCCTGACCCCTCGAGCACTTTCACAGTCCTGTTTTTTCTTTCTGTGCTTTGTAGTCCCTTTGTCTAGTGATGGCTTTCACGTGGAAGTCCTCCTGAAAAAGAACTGTCCCTTCTTCACTCCTGCAGTGCACAGTGCAGTGGGTTCCAGTGGTGACTTTGCTCAGCAGTAATATTAATATTTATTGCTACTACTATTGCCATCACTTAACAAATTGATTAGAAAATGGAGAAGAACATTCCAAGAGAGCCTAACAGAGCCTCTTGATCAGCTCTTAATCAAGTCCCAACCTGATTTGTGGCTTATTTTTTTTTCCATCTGTTTTCAGCTTCTGAAGACAATCTAAGTTGGGAGTTTAAGAAACATTCAGCTGTCAGTCTAGGAAACTTTTTTTTTTTTTTTGTGGGATATGCATTCAAGTTGAAAACAGGAGTGCAGAAATTCACATTTAACAATATTTTAGCCTATAAAGCTGTTTTTTCCTTCTGAATGTATTTAAAAGTATTTTGGACTGTAAAGGTGTCTTTTTGCTCCTGAATGTAAGGGTTTTTCTTCATTTAGGAGCAAAAATTACTGAAGTCTTATGTCAATATGGTGAATGTCCTTAAGAATTCTTGTGAATCCATGAGCTATAGCAATTTATATATAGATGGCAATTTGGCCAGCAGGCAGGAGCCAGTGCAGAGCAAACTTTCAAAATGAGAAGCTTCTATAAATTTTATGTGGATCTTGTGCTCTGTGTGTGGAAGCCCTTTCCATGCAAATGAAAATAATCCTGGTGCTTCAGCTTCAACTTGTCAGGCAAACTGGTGGAGGTCCCCATGGAGAATAGGACTGGAAGTGCTGCTTGGTTGAGTTCACACAGCTTAATATACACTAGGATGTTTCTGAAAATTCAGCCAGTCTAACATTTTAGTTATAACTGAATAATATGGTGACTTGTTAGACACTCAACCCATTCCATATTTAATACTTTCAGAACTAATAACTGATTCAGCTTGGGACATGATGAATGTCCGTGTCAAAGTCTAAGCATATCTGGCTTTTGTTCCAGCATATTCCAGAGAAAAAACATTCTTTTACGACTCTCCTAGTCTATGCATTTTTAAAACACAGAATAAAAAGTCTTGGCAGCAATCCAGTCACTAGAATGATATTCATTCCAGGAATATTCTGAAGACCACTGCTTGCTGTTCATCCTCCTGGTATTTGTCAGTTGCTTGTTCTTTTTACAATTGAGACATTTTTTTGGTTTTGTTTTTGTTTTTTTTTTTTCATTTAAAACTTGTACGTGGTTTTAATTTCCTCTAGTAAAAAGAAATAAATTCTAATGATAAAAGATGTTTATTTACCTGTATTTATTCACAAGCCATGACAGACCCTTAAACTTCACAAAGCAAGTTTCAAGAAGGCTGTAAAGCCACAGTGTGGTAATGTGTTTCAATCTTCATCCCTAATGAGATACTCAGATGAGCTATTAATACTTGCATTTCTGTAACGAAAACCTTTATCGAGTGGAAAGCTCTGGAAAGGGTGAAGAACCACATTTTTTTGGTGTTGCTCAAGCCTGAATAAGTGGTTATTTTCCTCCCTACCTATGCTTGGAGGTGTAACACAAAGTTATCAGAGGAACTGCAGTATAAGTTACCCTGAACTGTCCCGGAAACAACTTCAAAGGTAGAATGTGTACTGGTGAATACTGGCTATGTCTAGCAACACTTGGAAAATCTGCTTAGTGGCAAAAGAGGAGACAAAAATACCCAGTTTGCTTTGAATACACAATTTGAAGATATTTGAAGATAACAAATACAAAACCAGTTACTTTCAGTCGTAAAACTAATGACACTGAATAAAAATGCTTGGAAAAGAGTATTTGGTCTTAAAGAAATGTGCACTCCTTGAAGTTGGTTCAACTATTGATTGCTGGATTCTGCCATTTGCAATAACTCAGAAATGTTGAGATGTTTTCAAGCAGCCTTTTCATTTTCATACAGAGATTGCAGGGGTGCTTGTTCAGCAGGATGGGAGGATGAACTGTGCCTCCAAATATATAAATAACCAACTAGGCTTTTAGTTTTTCCATCATAACAGTTGCTTCAATCACCACCCTTTTACCAGAAAAGGTATTCTGACTTATGACTTTTATAAAGACAAAAATACCTTGGAGATCAGTGGTGCTTGGAACATCTTTCTATAAGAAAGAAACATTAATATTAAGGCTGTCATATGCAAACTGTCAGAAATCAAATACGTGTACCTGCTCTGACATTGACAAACACTTTGTTAAAGGAACTGCTCCAAGGTGACAGCTTGTAAATTTGTGTGTTATTTTGGGGCAGAAAGGGTCAATATGACCACCTAGCCCTGCTTTGTGGGTCATGGAAATGTAGCCATTTCTTTTGGATGTGAGCCCAAAGAACTGTCTGACATTTCAGTGCTCTCATTCCCTTCAAGTGATTTTTCTTCCTGTAAAAAATAATAGCTTTTTGCTTCAGGAGTACAATTATGTCCAGTCCAAAGACGACTCTGATTTTGTAATCAATGTGTTCAAATGGGGTAAAAATTGAAAGTATATTGACTAATTTTAAGCTTTGAACAGTTTATGTAGAAAAAGGATAGATTTTTTCTCATCACATGTAAGCTTCAAGTCAAGGTTTGCTATTGTTTTAGCTTGTTAAGAAAGCAGAGTACAGACAGAGGATGAAGACAGGGAAATTCTGTGGCATGGTTTATGGAGGAGGATCTGACTACATGAACAAATGATCCCTCCTGGCCTTCAGACTGCTGAATTACTTCATGCATGTTAACCAGAGTTTATAGAAAATCCATGCAGTGAAAATTACCAACCTAATGAAACAGGCTGAAACACTTTGTTGTATTGCTCTTTATTTTTCCACATGTGAACAAAGTGTCAGAAGAACTACATAACAGGACAGCACATTACAAATCAGCTTACCTATGCTCTTCTAAGACAATTTGGTGAAGGAAAAAAGCAGATATTCCTGTAATGGCTGCTGCATTTGTAATAATTAAGGGTGACTGGTGTGGTACTGGTGCACTTCTGTGCAAAAATGATGAGTTCCCCTTCCAACTCCTGCCTATTGCTCACTGGCAAGCTAAAACAAATAACACTGCATGCTAAATATAAGTGGCTAGATCCTACTGTGGATCCATCTGCAAACATACCACGTGCCAGTTGCTCTAGGTAGGGTATCTTGGCATGGACATCTGTTTACAGGGAAAGCCTTTTTTTTTTTTTTCTGCCCTAATTGTTTCCATGTATTTCAGACTTGGGTTTCTCTCATTTCATGGACATGAGAGCAATTAGCCAAGAACTTACAAGCTCAGCAGAGTTAGGGGAGTAGTTTATAAACAAATCAAGGTTGCTCACAAGGCATGTTTTCTCAGATCCGGGGAAATGGTAAATACAGTCATCTCCCAATTAGTCTGGCCAGCAAGGGGGAGATGGGGTAACCTGGATAAAGAAAACGCAAATACTCCGAAACACATGTAAATGAGTCAATAAGATTGCATGATAAAAGCATAAAATGGAAAAGGTTTATGATGCTTTTGGCTTAGATTCCTGGGTGTTAACGAGCTCCTGAGCTGGGAAGTCTACACAGTGTGCTGCTTTATACTTAGCCCAAGTCTACAGTATGTGGTATAAACATTTCCATGGTTCCTCAGCCCTAAGAAATCCCATTCCTTGGTGGGTATGCCATTTTCATGCACAGGGCTGTGAGCAAGAGCAAGGTCTCCTGAGTTATGTGTGGCTTGGCCTCTGTACTGGCATCACCAGGAGCTCTGGGTATGTGGCAGTGTGGGTGCAATCCCCTCTGCCAACAGAGCATCCCTCATCTGCTGCACAGGCACCCCGCACAGCTCACTCCATGCAAGGCTTTCCCAGGATCTAATTGGAGCAGATATTCTTCTGTCTGCTCTCTGTATTGTTGTCACTCTCCCATACTTCTTTAATTAAATAGCTTCTGTCTGCTGTTCCAATAGTATCTACTTGCCAATACTTAAACTGACATTTTCACACGCTTCTCTAAATGCACTGTGTTAGAATTCAGCCTGGCTTACACTGATGGGCTTTTCTGAGCTTTGAGGAAAACATGGTGGAAAATGTCTTACTAAAAGTTAACTTGTAAAGTGTAACATAACCAGACATACTGTGCTATGTGGTGTCTTAAAAGCTGCAGACCTGTGGTCAAAATTAAAGTATATTACTGTCATAAATGTCTAAAACCATATATATAGCAAAAAAAAAAAAAGAACATAACTTTAAGTAATTGCTGCAGTATAGATTGACTACTCTGCAGCACTTGCCTTCAGAATAAATATTTATTAGCACCTCAGATTTGGAACTGGCAAATATTGTTAATTATTCCTGAACATGTAAATATCCATTCTGAGTTACTACACATTTTATTCCTTTGGTGCAGTGTGTGTTCTCAGCTATCCAGAACCACACAAGGTTAATGCAATTCAGTATATTTCATTTTTTAGGATGGAGCTTCAGGGGTTAAAGCCCTTTGTTTTGAATAGACAATGATATCTCCTGGTATTTTTTCAAAACCCAAGGTCTTATCTCGGACCACACTTTCTGCTGTTGATGGGTGTCAGTTGGCTGAGTGATAATGGTGGAGACTTATGTGCAGGTGTTGCACACAGCTGTAAACAACCTGGGCATTTGTGGTTCCCAGGCTGGTAGAGACAGGTACTCATGGTTTATTGGGCATGGTGGTATTCAGTCAAGGGTTGGACTTGATGATCTTGGAGGTCTTTTCCAAGCTTAATGATTCTAAGTCTGGTTACATTGCAGGTCTCCTGTCCAGCATCCTCACCCTGAACAGCAGCAGGGGTTATGCAGGTGGCTCCACTGAAGCCCAGTGGGCTCCCTGGGGGTGTATCTTGTGAGAAAGAGTTGGAGAATGAGGCCTTGAATATGCAAGAGGAAAATGTCCATTTCTACCTGCTCTCTTGGTAAAACAAAGTTTTCTGCACTGATGCTGAAAGTTTTCAGAATCAAGCCCTTGTCTGTTTTGTCACTGCCAAACCTGGGGAGGACAAATGCTGATGCACATCCACTCTGCAAATGTCTATGGAGTTGTTTTTTTAAGAAGAGCCAGGTACATGTATACCAGTCATCTCCTTAGCACCCAGCCTCTCCAGCACTCTAACCCTATACTTTAGTCACTACTGACAGGTAGAGGGCAAATTTGCATAATGAACTGTTTAAATATTCAGTTTTATCAAGGCTTCAAGGCACTATTTGTCCTCCGCATCTTCAATAGCTAGTGACCCTATCTAAATCAACATCATTTGTCAAATCAAATTAGACTTGTTGTTAATTTCAGACAGTGATGTTCATCTTTTTGATGCTTTCAAACAACTCTGAGGTAAATCCCTGTGACATAATGCTGCTTAGATATGCTAAATGAGTCACTTGTTCAATGCTGCAATTGTCAGAAAAATATGAAACTTAGCTCTAAGGTAAATATTGTTGGGTCACTTGAAATGTATGCAAATTTGACATTTCTCTGCTGATTAGCATATCTACACATCAAAGTTTTCTATATATCACATCAGATATTTTTGATTCAGGAGAGTTAAGGTCAGTGGCACTTGGCATACTCTTTACTTTGCATCAGACAAGATGAGAAATGAAAATCTTCTCAGGGAAACTTTCCAGCTCAAACCTTACTTTGCTGAAATAAGAACATTGCAGAGGAGCAGGGAAAAATAGCACAGGATCCTGGTTTTCAGTATAAAACTAATAGAGGAACATAAAGAGGTTATTCACTTAACTAATGAATTCCAAAGGAATGAAAAAAAGGAATCAATAAGTATTTGGGCACAGTGGCAGTAAAAAGCTTCTCTTAATTACTGTGGGGAATTTACCTATATAAAGTATACATCTGCTTATGCATGTGTTTGATTTGGAAATTAGTCTTTCGATGAAAAAACGAGGAGGTATGTCCTGTTCTTTTAAAAGTTGTGTTTTGATTTGTGTCTGAAATGCGTCAGTGGGAGTTTTGCACTGTCCTCCCACAAATCCACCTGTGCATGATGGAGCTGCAGCTCCCAAGTTAATTAGCTCCATGATTGCTTCCATAGATGCTAATATAACTGGTCAGGAGAGTTAATTGTGCACTCATCTTTGCACATCAGGCCTTTAGAGATCATCAATAAGTTGTCAGAGGGTTCAGGTCTCCAAAACTCTCTGTGAAAATCTGTGATGTTCCATGTTAAATGTGTCTTGGTTTGAGTGGTCCCGGGCTGTCATGTACATAGTCACAAGAAGGGTAATTGATGTAGCCCCTTTAGAGTCCTGGTACCTGAACAGATCTGCCTCAGTGAGGGTAAGGAAGCACACACAATATAGGTACTAAAAATTCTTCAGCCTCTTTTGCTTGAGAATAAACTGAGCTCAGGGACTTTCTGTGTGCTGCAGTGGAGTAACTCAGTCACGTAGATGCTTTTTTATTCTTTCCAAAAAGAGTGGAACTATCTCAACTGCATCATCCACTGAATGCCAGCAAAATTTTGTTTTAAAAATAAAACAAACGTTTTTCAAATTATTGGAGCAGAAAGATGTGTCAGACACCACTAACATATGTTTATTTTTCTTTTTCTCTCCTGGAACTGAAGCATGGCCAAACTCTGTTTCCTTCTCCTTTACCTTGTGTGAGTATGTATATACAGATATAAATTTTATATTTATTTTTTATAGGAGACCCCCAATGCTACATTCTAGAGACAAATCAGATGATGGACACATTAGAATGGACTTATTAGGCTCCAGAAAATCAGACGCAGAAATGCCGGTTGATCCATTATTCCTTCAGGGCATATAGCACCACTCAACCACATTAGTAGTTGATGTTTGATGATAAATCAATAATAGCTTTTATCTTCTAAGTAAAAGATATTTTATTCTCTTCCGTCTTTTCTGTGATGGGTGAGATAAAACCAGGAGCTGCACTCATATTCTTAAGGCAAGATTTTAAAACTATTTTGGTGTAAGATTCACATTTGCAAGCTGCCCATGCTTCCCATATTGGCAATGATTTTGACAAATGTAAAAAAGTCACTAATATTTTGACACTTTCACTGCCCAACTATGATACCAGCTGGCTGTGAATTCAGTTATTCATTGTTCTGCTGTATTTTAAAGACTGGTCCAGAGCCAATGTACTGGACCAGCTCCATTCATTCATTTTCAAGATTGAAGTTTCAGCTAACTGTAGTGGCCATTTTTCAAATAGATCTGGAAACCTCTTCCAATTTAACAGGATCATACAGAACAGAAAAAGTCAAGTGTGCATGTAGATTTAAGGCTCTTCGCTTGAAGGGAAGGAATATATACGTTTCAGCATGAATCAACCTAGTCCTCACAGGATTTCTGACTGCTCTCAATTTTTATTTTTTTTAAATACATGACCAGTGCTTTCTTCACAGTAGAGCAAGCAAAAAAACTAAAATCTTGATGATGGTTAGATGCATTTAAAATAAAATTGAACTAAGTTATAGCTGTTCTGAATTCTTAAAATGAGAAATCACCACCCTGATCTCATGCTGCCTGAGATTTATAACAACTCTGTCATTAATTTTAAAGAAACTAAAAAGAAACTCACATTTTTGGCTCCAGATAGGCAAATACAACTTTAAAATAGACAGGGATGGAGCTCTTGGAAGTCCTTAGTGCACTTGCGGTGCAGACCAGAAGTACAGGACCCTCTGTAAGTCCAATCTTTTTCGATTTGAGCATCCTGGAGAGCAGATACATGTCTAAGTGAGCAGGTCCTTTTGAAGTGGCCTTCTTAAACAAACATAGTAAAAATGTGCTTACTTCCTAAGTCTTCTTTATTGTGCCTGCTAACATTTTACACTATTTTCCAAAATCAGTAACAATATTCATCCCTCTGGCTTGTAACGCACTGATTAAAAAACAGATTGCCAGCAGTCATCTGCTATTGTCTGGCTTCCTAAATTCTGTTTCTGGTTTAATTTACTTGATTGTTCCATGCACTATTCATGAGTTCTATAATATTCCAAACTTTAATTTCAACAGATTAATTCTTACTAATTATTCAACATATGAACCTGCACATGAGAATTGTACTGTATGCACCATCCTGAGGCACAGAATGGAATGTCGAATCGTTTTCTGATTTCAAGTGGAAAACAAACTAATTATGTGGAAATATGATAATATATTGTGCTGCAGGGACCAGCCCTTTGTCTGTTTAGAAATGTTTACTTATGATCGGCTCCCTGTGTTATTTCTTCCAGGAGGAGCTGCCCTTTCTTAATGCATAAACATTATTGACTGGTCCATGATTCTTTACTTCAAGAAAACTGATTTACATAATTTTATATTACTTCCGTCTGGTGGAAACAAACGAGACATCCCAGGAAAGTAATAATTGAGCTAGCTGTAGCAATCTTCTGGAAAGATAAGACACGGAAGTCCTTGGAAATGAAGGATCACTTATTTCTCTTTTATTTCTCCTGCATTTTTTTTAAGCTGTCATGCAGCTTTACCTCTGCGCTGTTTGATTTGATGCATATCAGCATCCAGCACTTCATCACAGCATGAGGTCCAAATCAACTATCAAAAACCTGAAGTACAACACGCTTTCTCCAGTTTTCTGTCAACCTACTCCAGCCAAAGCTAATTGGGTAACACTGGTACTGGGAAATATCGGGATACTGGATCGTTCATTGTCTGGGAGAAGCACAGTGAAGCTCTGCTGGGGTCAGTGGAGCTGTCAGTCTGGTCTGTGGTGTCTCAGCCTTACCAGGCTAAAAACTGTGGCAACACACCAAAACCTCTCTGTCATTCTGCTCAGCTGATTTAGTCAAATATGGGAGGTAGGAGAGAGGGGAAATACCATCACCTCCACCCCCCCGATAAGTAATACATTTTTGCTTCCCATGACATGTGAAATGAGATATGTGCTAGAAATTGAAAGGTTGAAATATGTTTTCAGAAATTAATCACCAGAGAAAATTATAAAAATAAAATAGAGGAATGGAGTTCCTCAAGGGACCCTCCTCAGTGTGGCATTGTGGAGCAAAGTCAAGGCTTTATGAAAACAAACACCAGCAAGGATAGGGGAAGATAAAATCTGGACCATAGAATGACATCTTAATAGACCTGGGGTGATACAATGTGGTTTATCATATATCATAGTACTTAATTCCCCTTAGAAAGCCAGCTCTTAAACAATCTGGCTTTCCATCCTTCTGTTTTCCCCAATAAATTTTTAGTTTATGAACTTCACAATTTCTAACACATTCCCCTATTTATCCCTTTTTTTTTTTTTTTTTTACTTTATAGTGGCAAAACAGTTTGTCTGCTTTCTGGCTAATTTTCTGGCTCATTTTTTCTATTATTTCTGCTAAAGACCCCAAGGAGCAATCAGAGGTATGTGTAACTAAAGCAAATAAAACTCCTGTCACAAATCCCATTCTAGGATCCAAATTTTGGATCCAGAAATATATTCTTTCATCCATTTTTCTTTAGTAACTCTAATTAAATATTCCTATCTCAAAGTGTAAAAACTGAGTCAATGCTGTGACCAGAAGTTATTTTGCTCCTGTTTGAGAGAACATCTTCTCCCCTCTGTGCTGCCTTGATACCTAAATGTGGAGTAACAACAGGTCCTTATGCTCTGCATCTGCCTGTTCCAGCCCTGCTGCTCAGTACTGGTTGAGAGGGGGGATGGAAAACTGAACTGATCTTGGGGTTAATCCCTCCAGTTGATTCAGCCACTGATCCAGCCACTGATGTACCAAAGATTTTTCCTGCCAGAAAGAAAAATGGAGGAATCTGTTTTTCTCAATGAAAATGTTCCCAGAAAGGCCAGGACAGCTCAGGAAGGATATGCACATTCAACAAGGTGGATCAGAGGGGAATTTTTAATATCAATTTCAGGTCCTGCTTTCTGGTTGGATACAAGTCTAAAAAGTATTGCCTTAAAAGACTGTGGTATGAAATTACTTGTGTCAGTTAAAGATGGTTTCGTTCACACTTAATGAAGTGATCAGGGAATGAGGAGAAAGATGGGGCTGTATGGATGTGATGGTTATTTTTCTCATTTGGGTCCAGACTTGTAACTTGCTCCTTTGCTCAGAAATAAGAGCTGTGGAAAAATTCCTTGGGAAATGGCTGTAGAGCATATGTCAGTGGTACTTAAATACTGGAAATGTAAATATCATTGTGAACTAGCAGACTGGATTTTCTCTGCACTGCAGATTCTTGGAAAGGCAATGCAAGGAAGCAGGGAAGAAAGGAGGATGATTCCCTAGTCCCAGGGTGTACTATGGATCCTGCTACAGCCTGCAGCTGTACCAATGGCTCTAGGCTGTGATCTTGTCTGATCTCCATCTCAGCTGTGTCAGATCAGGTCAGTCCTTAGCTGAGAGATGTTCCTGGAAAAAAAAAAATTGGAAATGTTTCCAGAAGTGAGAGGTGACTGAAGGCAGTTAGCTGGGTCTGGGTTGGACCCCTCTGGCCAGGGAGGAGACCTTTCTGCCATCTGTAGCTCCACACCTGCAGCCAAATCAGTGATGTTTGCTGGAAGTCTATGCAGTCAATGATGATCACCATGCAGCAGTTTTTCTCTTCCTTCCTATAGGCCTGTCTCATCATGGAAGGATCAGTTCTCCCAAGTGGTCCCCAGCAGATTTACCTTCCATCTCCCTGGCTTGTGCTTCACTCCTTTCACTGCCTCAGCTCATCCCTGTCAGCAGAATCGGGCTTGCAGGACATTTTCTGTAAAGGACAGGCTCCCACTGTGATTTGTCATCACCGGTCCATAGGAACACCAAGGAAGCCAAGAAATGGTAGGTCCTCAGCCACCTGAATGGGGCCACAGCTTGCACCTGTGTGCTTCTGGTGCATACACCACCTGCTTTATTAGTAGTTTATGGATATTGTTTAGCCTGGCTTCTCTATCAGAAATTGCCATAAATAAGGTGCTGAGCATGCTCAGATTTAACATATACATTTTTTGCAGGGTTAGCTGCTGCCACCCATACTGTGTCTCACTGGAAAGAAACCTGCCATAGTTAATGACTTAAATGATTTGTTCTGAGAGACTTTTGCTGAGGGAGTAACTGATCCAAAGCCTGTTGAAATAAATGCAAAGAATAGCCTTGTCTCCAGTGGGCTTTGGATCAAGCCCAGATTCATGTTCATAATATACTGTCTTTTTTCATAAATTTGAGAGAATGGCTTTTTCTTTTGTCTGACAAGCCACAGCAGAGGGGAACGGGGAAAGAAGGAAGGCACAGAGAACCACAGAAACTGTGCTAAAGGAATTTAAAATGAAAACCGCATTAAAAATTTAGTATCTGAGCAAAAACAGACTACTTTGCTCTGGAAGGGTGAAAGGGAGAAAAAATATTATTTTAATATGTACCAAGCAAGGACAAGCACAAATGTGACCACGTCTGAGAACAGCAGAGAGCCACAGCCTTGGCTTACGTTGAAAAGTTCTGGCAAATATCTCGGTTTAAAAGGAGGTGTGAGAAGGAAGAGCCAGATCTGGCACACAAGCCCCTACATGTTTGTGTGAAGCTGAACCACACTTAGCTTTCGAGACTTTTTGCCTGACTTGAATGCATATGCTTGACAAAAGGAAATGACATATTTATGTTTACTCCTTACATTACTCAGTCTTCTAAAGGGTTCAGGCGGTTTGTACAAAGGGTTCTGGCTCATTCTCACCAAAGCAACCTGATAAGTGAGGGTTGTACTAATTAAGACATGTAAATTAACAGCACCTGGAGCTCGCAAGATGTGCCGGTAACTCTGAGATCACTGGTGGGGAAGGCCAGTTTTCTCCCATGAGCAGTGTGAGTGGGTTGGCTCCACTGCAGGGACTCTTGGCCACGCAAAGACTCCCAGTGAGATTCTGCGGTGTCCCACTAGTCCACTGTGAGCATCACCATGCAAAGTGAAACTTTAAAGAGCAGTGGTCAGACATTCTCCTAGTGTTTCCATATGTTTTGAGTTTTTCTGGTGGGCTCCACTTGAGTTATCTGTGATTTTTAAAATTTTCTTTCATGGGAAAAGTTGTCTTGTAGGGTCTAAGAGACAAATCAAGAGAAAATCTGGTTGTGCCTTTCAGGACTCCCTATATTGAGTTAGTTTCTTTATGAAACTGGATGTGCCTGTTAAAAGTGCCTGTATGGAGACTTCTGGAAAGAGTATCATTTTGGAGTCCCTTACGGAAAATAGTTCTTCTTGGACTGGTTTTTCCTTCTAAAAGCCGCTGTGCAGTTAAGAAGGAGCTATGTGAAAGTGGGAAGATGCAAACACACAAGTCTAGGCTGTCCACATTAAACACCCAAGAAGGGGAAACAAACCCCCTCATTTTCCTGCAGGAGTAGACATGAGTAAGAGATGTCAGTGCAGCTATGACATCTGTTTACATGGGGATTTTATGCACCTGTTCACTAGGCAATAACAAATGCTTACCATGGTGGTAGCTGTATCACACGGTACATATGCTGCTTCTGACATACATAACACCTCTTTAAGGAAACACATGGCCCCATATGTCATGAGAACTTGTTTACATTCTACAATACAGTAATGGAAAATATGTTTCATAATAAATGTTTTCATCATTTTTGTGTTTAAGGAAAGAATGGGAGTTTTACGCCCTAGCTGTCAAGCTGAGTGTCCTCCCTCATTGTTCTCACTGAGAGATGTGTGGCTCTGGAGAAAACTTCCTACAAGCTTTCCAAGTTCAGAGGAGTTTGTATCTCAGCTGGTCAGTTTTAGTGGCGATTGCCTATGAAAAGGGTAAAATTAGGAAAAAAACCCATAAGGTAGGAGCATATATTTGGGTGTAAACTAGAGTATTTATTTATTTGGTTTACTATCAAGCGCCCAATGTCTGGTCACTCTGACAAGAGCTAATGTTATATATTGCCTGTGTAGAGCTCTTGGGATACCAAAGCCACCTTAGGAAGATTATCCTCATCATATTTAGAGCCCCATCTTTTAGTTCAGTCACCGTGGGACCAGGAAAAGAAATCATATTACTTCACATCCATTAAATGAAGCAGGTTCCTGCTTGAAGACTGTCCAGCCCAACCTCTAGAAAAATTAATTTGAATAGCTTTTAGCTTTGATATAGTTTGAGTGAGATTATTCAGATTTATGCTGCCATTTTAAAGCTTTTCCGTTTTAGTAATTCTTCTGTTTTTGATTGTCAAGGTTTCCACCACAAAGATTGCTTGCACGCATGAGCTTTGTCCTGGATTCACTCCTCACTGCCGAGGCAAAATTTTGTCCTGCAATTAAACTAATAGGACAGTAAGAACTCAATAGAATAACCTTTTCCATTGGAAGAGAGGTCCAAGAGCTAATAATTCTCATTATAGTGATTTTTTTGCTTGAGATGTACCCAAACCGTCAATTTCTGGTATTTATTTTTGGGGAGTTAGCAAACAAAAGTGAAAATCAGGCTCTACGTTGTTAGGTGAAACCACTGATTTACAGACAAAGATGAAATGTGAATGCAGAGCTAAGTGGACAAACAACTTTTATTATTTTGATGTAAGGAATTATACGTTGATATATTGTTCAAATACATCTTTCCTCTGTTTAGTCCTTCTGCAAAGCAGTATCACCACTATTACAGCAGTTCACTTGATAGCAAAGAATGCATGAACAGAGCATTTATTCCAAAATATAATAGCATAATCTTATCTCTCTGTGCATAGATTTAATGTTATTTATCAACAAAGACTTTTCATGAGTTTCGTAGTATGTCCACCCCAAGTACTGTTTATTACCTTTTATCACCTCATCTATCACATATGCATATTGAAAATTAAAAAAGCATTTTTTATTCTTTATTTTAAACTAGCTGCCTGTTAACTTCTTTAGTGCCTTTAACTGCAGTTTTGTGAGAAATGCAGGGTGCATTTTGCTATTTTTTTTTCTGGGGTTTTTGCATTGGTTTAGATTTTATGCAGTACAATATTTATTGCCTTCTTCCAGTCTGCTTCCCGGACTGGAAAGTCCTTGTCTGTTTTGGCCAAGATTGGACAAGTGATGTAACTCTCTGCAATCTGATAAACAGGGGTCACAGAGCATTTCAAAACCTTCTTCTGAAATGTGTCAATGATAAAACTATAAAAATAGATTGAACTGCACTTTTGGTGACATTTTCTGACTTAGCCATTCTCAGTGTTAGTTCCTGAGTTCCTTGGAGCTTGTGCAATATGTTCGGGCACGAAGCTACCCTTGTCCATATGTATTTGAGGACAAAGGTACTTATTTTGAGTGTGTCATTGCAAAAAGTTAAAACAAAACACCTCCCAAACTGTCTGGTTCCTGCAGTTTGCTTAATGGAGAGAAGGATGATATATTCTTTAATAACACCAGAAGCCCAAGGCCCTAATTTAACAAAGCAAATAAGTCTCTTTGACTTCAAGGATGCTTAAAGTTAACCGAGTGCTTCATTGCCTTGTGGAATTGGGGCCATATATATAGTGATAATGCACAGCCTATTAAAAAATGACCTGGCTAAAGCATGGGCTTACAAGATTTTAATAGTGCTCAGTTTATAGATAATTCCAATTTCTTTTAAACATATGAACTATACAAACATTAACACATAAAAACTTAAGGGGTTTTGTCCATAGGATGAACTCACAGCTGTTTCTCCCATATTGAAGCTTGGTTTTCATCCCACAGATTTATACAAAAAATATGTATATATAACATATACATATATGTATATTTATATGATATATCTATATATAGATATATATGTACGTTATTCCTGCAATTAAGACCAGGACTCATTTAGAGTATGTGTCATAGAAGGGATAGCAAGTCTTGTTTGACTTAGAATTCTTGGCAGTCACTTCTTTCTTTTAAATACTTTCTCTCCTTTTTGAATTTTATTTATTCCCACCACATAAATAGAGCAATTTTGAAAATACTGGGGACACATTGAATTGTTGCCTCTTAACCCATCGATTTGTTTTCTATGTCCTTTAGAAAAAGGAAGATGTTTTCAACTTCGACTGCGTCAGGGTACACAAGCACCTTTTAAAACAGTGGTTGTAATCTTGTTTTCAGGGGCTTGTATGCTAATATGCTACTGAAATTTGCAGTGAAATCTTACCTATTAATTTCTCCTATAAACTTTATTGAACTTGATTATTGCTCATGTACTTAGGTGTCTTATTTACAGCAGAGAGCTGACAAACTTTATGAATGGGAGAACAGCATCGTTTAAAAAAGAAAACAACTTCAAATCCCTAAGAAAGAACAGTTTCCCAGCATTTTAGCACAGAATACAATGTTCCATCACTCTGAAGCCAACTGGTTTTTATTACTTATTTTCAAGACAAGAAACAATTTGATAACAACATACAGAAACTTGGCAGGGTAGTTAAATAATAAATTTTCTTCCGGTGTCTGATCAAACCATAAAGAGAAAAATCACAAAGATGAGACAAATTTTATTTTGCCATCATATGTGGTGAGCAGTTTCTGAGAAGTATCATTTCCTCACTACAGGGAACCGGTGCTCATTAATAACGGAGCCAAGCAAAATTTCTGAAAATTGTTATTTTAATGTTTACATAATGAGGTCATATTTTTTTCATTTATGAATTAGAGGTGCAAAATCTAAACACTTGACTCCCAGAAGTGTCTTTTGGCACTTTCCAGCCATTTCTTTCTTAAGTGGTCCTTGCAAACGTAACCAGCCAACTATTAATGGGCTATGGAAAACTTTGGGAAATCTCTTTAATTTTTTGCCTCTTGCAATATCAATACAAAAAACCCAAACCTATTGCTCTAAATCTGTTCGCTCCTTAATTTTCTTTCTCCTTTTCTTTTTTTTTTAATTTCTATTTTATTTTTTGAGGACCAGGCAACCTACAGAAGAGCATCTGCTGGACCTTGCATGTGGAAGCAGACGTGGAAGCCTTGCAAATGTCAAAGCCAAGGAGTGGGTCGGACCCCAGATGGTGACTGTTTGCTCTTAACGAGGAGGCTCTTTCTCCTTCAAAAGAAGGGAGGTAGCACCCTCTAGCACTGAGCCTTTGCTACCACTCTAATGACAGGCACTGCCAAACATAAATCAGAGTGATAACAGCCTCTACTGGGGATTCAGACCCACATTTTCCTGCATGGAAGATAAAATCTTTTCTGGTTCTTAATTCAATCACATACCCAACTGGCAATCTTGCATATCAAAATGGGAATCCTGGGAGGCTGCTGGAATATGCAGATCAACAGAAGCTAATTAGCATTTACTTGCAGCCATCCTTAACTGATTGGCAGCACAGCTGTGGGGACCAAGCAGAACATGCTGAGTTGCATATTTGTATGGCCACCTGCCATTTGGTGGGATCCAAAATAGTGTAAACTACCACTTCACAATAACTCAGTGACCTTAGTTTTGAAGTAATATTGAACAGACATATTTGGCTAAGTGTATAATTAGTGCTTATTTCACCTGACACGCAGTTCAACAATAGGCTGTGCAGCAGTACCTTCTTAATTTGACATGTTGATGTCTTAATTGAGATTGACAACTTGTTAGAGAGGTACTTTATTTCCAACGCAGGCTGAGATCTACCCGTCATCACCGACTTTCCTGAGCATATGAAACAATGTGCTTTTATGCCTTAAAACATATTCCAGTTATTCAGATCTGTACAGTCAAACTTGAGTGGGGCTCACTGATGCAAAGCAATGGGTCCAGTTCTTGAAGGGGCTTTATGGGAGTAATTTTATTTCTTTGCTCAAAATATGCAGTGGAGTAGGGTGTGACCCTGAAAATAAAAATGCCAGGAAGCTCAACAAAAAAAATAAAGGGGGAAAGCATGTTTAGGCAGAAGAAATATCATTGGGGCCAATTCACACTATGGTGGCGAAGTGAAAATGAATGAAAGCTGTGCCAAGGATTTACTGTAAAGCATTGAGAAGAGAGGGATGCCTCCTCTGATTAAGCAAGCAAAGGTCTGTAACCTGATTGCCTCATGATCCTAATCTGGAAATCTGGGTTACCTGGATATTGGGATACCTCTGCTTACAGGCAAAAATAGCTGAAGCAGATCAAATTTGTGTATCTGTTGCAAGCTATATATAAAGGACCTCTGAAAATTGTCATGTTTTCTTCAGGGTGGCTGGACTGGCTTGTAGCAACAAGAAATTTGGTCCTGTTTCAGATTGCTTGCCAGAGAATCATAAAAAAAATAGGTATATATAATATGGGTCTGATAAGTGATAGGACAAGTATATCTAGGATTGCTGATATAGTGAAATGTAATGCAATATATAGGCAGTGCTATAATAGTGGAGGATATAGTAGCATAGTGATAGGTCAGAATGGAGTTCTTGTTTGTGTGTTTCCAAGGGGCACCACAGCCTGTGGAAAAATAAGTCCCTTCAATCAAAGCTGCATCCTCATTTTTCCTGTGTCACATATGGACAGAAGCAAGACCTGCAGTTCTTTACCTGAGGAAGTGCTATAAAAAAGGCCTGTTATGCCATTCTTGGTGTCCTTGAGATAAGTATATTCAGAGATACTTTGAAGGCACATGATTATAAAGCTTTTCATGTTTATTAAAGCACACACATAAATCACATTCCTGATAATGCAAGGGAATGAGCAGCCAAGAATCCCCTTCTCAATGCCCCCATGAACTGTGTGAGCTATGGATGGACCAAAGCCTACCATTCCAGTAAGTCCAGGGGAGCTGCCTCTGTAGAAGTCAATCCAATAGTTACTTGATGTTTGTTCTTTGCCACATTCTCCATCATTTTATCAGTGCTCTTCCAGCACAGACAGCTGTTGAATGTTACAGCAGCTCTGTTCTTGAGCCCTGATGTGAAGGCTTTTCACACATGGCCCCAGAATTGCCTTGGCTCTTTTTTCTGTAGCCACACTGAATCAAACCATCTGCCTCACTGAGCTACTGGAAGAGAAAAATGTCAACTTGCCTAAGAAACCCTGCCAGATAAGTAAATACTTCTGAGCTAAGGCTTCGTTGGCAATTTATCACTATTGCAATTAATTTTGCAATATGTAGTAAATACTGCAGGGTGTTGTAGATGTGGCCACGTGGCCTAAAGGCAACCAAAAGTGACAGAAATTCTGCTGTTGTCTTGGATGTACTTTTATCACCCACAATTATCATGAAATCGTGTTGTTCTATTCCTGGACATAAACAGGGATGCCCTCAAATTAGGGAGCTCATATTTGTCAAGGACTTTGCTCCTGCCCAGACAGATGTTGATTTCCCAGAAAGTTATCTGGACCCTGTTTTGGTTTTTTTGTGAAGATCTGAGAAGGATCTGTAGCTGGTTGGATGTAGACTGGAAGAGTCATTGGAGTCTAAGCTGATGGGCAACTTGACAGTCCACCTGGGCAGATTGCTGCAGCTCTGGGTTTTGAGTATGCATGGAAAGCCAGCAGTATTGCCTCCTGACTCCTGAGACTCCCATTCATCTGGGACTTCCGAGTTCCTGTCTCTGTATTATGCAACCAAGTGGAATTTTAATTAGAGACTTATCCAATTTGCTTGGTAATTTTTCAAACCTTCTAGATTTCCTTGTTTTCTTTTCAAACCAGAATTAAAACAAACTTCAGACTATTGAAATAATTCCCGTGCCAGAATTCCTTCTCTTCATCCAACTCTACTTATAAATTTGTGTCACAGTAGGGTTTGTGACTGAGCTATGTCATGTTGCATTGTGCTGTGTGAGTGACAGTCTGATGTAAGTGCTCATCACAGTGCCTTATATGTATAAAGATGATCATAGTTCTACCAACAGACACACATAGTCCTTTGGGAAAATGCATACTAGTAGTTGTATACTAGCAGTAGTAGTAGGGGCAAGGCAATGAATTCATTCTCCATCAATGAATCTGTCGCTCTCTTTAGGAGGCTAAAGAAGACTAAATATGACAAAAAGCTACTGGACTCTTCAGAAGAAAGGCTGGGAAATACTGTGTGCCATCCCTGAAGTTGGAGAGGGTGACCCTACTGGCATTAAAGCAAATAATACGCATCTCAGATTCCTGCAAGTGAAGAAAGCCACCCTACCTATTTACAAGCACATTCTGGAATTTCACTTAGTGGAAGTGTCTGTCCATTTCACGTCCACGTGAGATCTCATAAGCAGCCAGATGGTTCATCCATCAGACAGGCATTGGGACTGCCCTTAATTAGGATTTGTCCTGATCTGTGGTGATGATTTAATAGTTAATTGGACCACTCCAGTTTGAAGCCTGTGCTGCAATCAGCAGAGGGTTGCAGTCCTTGCTGAAGACTTTTGCTTCTTTTCCACTATGCAAAATAACAAAAAAGACTAATCTTAAAACTGCTCTTAATGAGTATAACCAAAATATTAACAGTAGTAAACAAGAATACATTTGCTCATAACTTGTCATATCAGTGTAATAAATTAAGCCAGAAACACATTAACATTTGACAGCTTAAACAATGCAGGAAAAAATACAAACCTCACAGGGACTATGTGAAGCATGTTGGCAGTTTAACAGACATTTTGAGATGTAGATACATATATCAACCTTTCTGAATTTAGTCTTGATAACTCCTTTTCCTCTGTGTGCCAAAACACTGCCGTGTGAAGACTAATGAGTTCCAGATTTGTTTATCTTTGGTGGCTAAGGCAGATTCATGAGCCCCTTGAACCTCTTTTACAGCAGCCATGTGATACCAGTGTCCAACACCAGAGGCAGAAATGTCTCTTTTATGCTGATGGATATATAGGATCTTACAGGAAAGATGTGCTTGGCCATCTGATAGAAGAGACCACTTCAGATGTGTTTTGGATGTTCTATATGGGTGAATTGTCCTGCCTGTTAGCTTTCATATGTGTTTTATGTTTATGTTCAGAGGTGTAATAACAAATGCTTGGAATAAATCTCACACATGAAATGGGATTAGTACGTCTAACAGCAAGGCTTCCTGTCATGCACTCACCAGATTTTTGTATGGGGATTGTGTTTCCCAAACATTTTTTTTTATTGTGTGAGCTCTGAAATAAACATCATAGCTCAGGAAGACCCTGGGCCACCTAAGTGATACTTTTTCCTTTTGCTTTTCCCCTATTTGATCTCAACTTTCTTGTTTGGTTCTTTAATATTTTGCTTTTCTATTAATAAGGAGGGGGGTTATGTTTTAGCGGTTTTCTTTCTTAAGATATTACTGGTGAAAGAAGGGGTTAGGTTAATGGTTGGACTCAGTGATCTGAGAGGTCTTTTCCAACCTTAATAATTCTATGATTATGTATCTTTATTGAAGTTAGCACACAACATTTTGCATAGACTTTTGTGAAAGTAAAGCAGAGCATTTTCCTGCTGGAAGGCCAAGGTAGTGATTTCTTTGTGAACTAATATTAGCTCAGTTCCAAAGAAAGAAGATGGTTTGGATCTATCACCACGTCAAACCCATGGCTGGGTTTTCTCTCTCAATAAGACAAAGGTGGTGCAAAGACCTGGAACAACTTACAGCAGGGAATGTCCCTGGAGGACAGACAGTCACTATGGTGGATCTGCCTCTCCTGCCTTGGGACCAGAGGTCTGGCCAGGGATACGAGGGACAGCCAAGGCATGTGCCCAGTGATAGCTGTGGGTAGCAGAGAGTAAGTTAAAACAACTCTGATGAACACTTTCTGCCTTCAGAATTCTTATTCATTATTAGCAGTGCAGCAGAGGCTCTAATGTACCCTTACCATAGTTACGGTCCAAAAATAACTTCTTTTCCTCGAATTTGAATGTGGTGTACATGTTCAAGTAACTTTGCTGTTGGGGTTTTTTTCCTGTTTTAACAGATGTATTCAGACTAACTACTTCTGCAGAGCATTTCCTTCTTTAGCAGAGACTGCTTTGTATCCTCATCTTTCTTGTATTAATATTCATCCTTTTTGACTGGTGAGGCCAGGTGATATATATTATATATGCAGCCAGGAAAGTCAATAATGAATCCTCCCTACCCTCAGTTCTGACTTCAGAATGATAAAATCCAAATGCAGCTGGAAGGCTTTCTCTACAAGTATGATGGTACATAGCTGTGTCCTGTGCAGAAGGAGGTGCAACGCATGTGTATCCTTGTAGTGTGTGATTTGAGAAGGAAGAGTAGAGAAAGGTTTGTTAGAAAAACTGACTTGTGTATAGGGAAAGTTTTTGGGGTTGTTTGTAAGAGAAGCTTCCTTGCTATTTGAATATTTAATCAGTGATCTAACACTTGGACTCTGGTTTTCTAGGAACTGACTTTAAGCTCTTTCCAACAGCAATACTAAACCAAGGTCAGAATTTATTGCAGAGTAAGAGGAGGTAACAAATGATTTGGATTTCCCTGTTGACGGATCTATGTGTTGTTTACTGTGTGCAGCACACTCCTGCAACAGCCTGATGGAGCCTGGATCCCCACGTGCTGTGCACTGTATGAACACACGGCGAGAGACAGTTCCTGGCCCCAACCATTTACAATCTAAATAGATGTGGCAGGTGAGAAGGGGATAACGGGGACTTTTGTTATAAATGGACATCCAAATTGGTGAGAAGGGGAAGCCATTCAGCCGTGGGCAAGAATTTTGCCCACTCCAGGTGGTTGCTGAGCCTCTGCTCACAGGTCATGCTGCTCTCCCCAGCTCTATTTCATGGCTGTGAAAGCAACCATTTAAGTTTGATTTCCTGAACAGAAGAAAAATGTAAAAGGAAAAAAAAAGCCATCTCACATAAGAACAGTAGTCCATTTCTGTACCACGAGCCATGACTGTTCTTGCTCCAGTAAAAGCCAGACCTCCTCATAACATACCTTATAACCTGTTAATTATGATTTCCTTCTCTAACATTTGGATCACACTACTAAATATTTTTAAATATCTATATATGTGTTTTTTAAGCTGCTGGGTTTGGGTTACACCTTTTCCATATGCCCAACCCACACAATCCCATCAACGCTTTCACACACCAGTCAAACACTCTATATTTGTGTGAAACTCACTGAAGGAAAAAAATTCCTATTACTACTACTACTAATACAAATTCATTTCTCCCAACTATTAGTATTTTGCTGAATGCTGCTGAATGAATTCACTGCAATCGAATGTCTAACTTTTTGTTTTGTTGATTCAGTGACGATTTTTGATTTATATTCATAATTAGTCTAGTCCCATCACCACGTCTTATTTTTTTTTCTTTTTGCTTGACAAAGCTCCCTTTACAAAACTTAATCACTTTCTGTTTGAGCAATCCCCAAATACATTTTACATTCTGTTGTTACTGGGAGTGATGTTCTGAAAGTTGATACACATTGCAACAGCAGGTGTTAAGACAGACAAGTAGGGAACAAAAGCTCTTAGAGCATGAAAGAGTCTAATAATAGACAATTTGTTCACCTGGCACTGGCTGCTTAAGCATTTGAGATGAGCTCATTGTTATTTGGCCATGAGCTTTCTTCTGGTTGCATGGATGAAAATATGGAAAATACAGGTTGTGGAAACAAAGGTCTGCTAATATTAGAACAGCATTAAATAGGGCATGATAGAGCTGGGGCGTTTGCAGGGTGAGCTGTGGGGTTTAAAGTAGTGAAGTGCTTCCATAACTAGGAAAGCAATCAATAAGAACACAGCTGTGTATATTCTTGCAATAAAAGTACATGTGTAAACACTTTCAATAACTTTACAACTGGGCGAGCTGTTCAGAGCAGGCTTGCACTCAGAAATGCAGTTCAAGCTTTTCCCAGGCTCATTGGAAACAGGGCCATTAGTTAGGGAAGCTCGCCATGACAAGAAGAGACAGACAATCTAGTCAGAATGGAATCATCAATCCATGAAGAAAATTCCCCACAGTGGTCCTACTGGAGCCACAGGACAGTGCTGGAAGCACCACTACATCCCATGGGAGCCTCAACCATGAGGAATGCAGAGGGTGTGTGCCCAGACCTGGGAGCATGAGGTATGAGGAAGAGGATGCTGATTCCTGGGAGCAGACTGAATGCTTCCCTGCAGGTTGGTGTTGGGAGCATTTGGGAAGCTGTCTCTTCAAAGGGGGGAGCATACCTGCTCTAGGGGAGCCTGGAGGAGAGCAGAGGTGATTCTGTGCTGGGCTGTCGTTCCTGCCTACTTCCCAGAAGTTAAAGTGGAAGCTGTGCTTCAGTTAAAAGAGCAGCACTGCAGCTGAGTGTCCCTAAATCCCCTTCTTCTTAGCATGTACCCTTCCCCATGGCTCTAGGGAGCCACGCATGCTACCGCAGAACAGACAGCAAAACTTGGTCTGTTCAGCTGGAGGAGACTGAAGTGAGACCTCATTGCAATTACAACTTCCTTCCTTGGGAGGGGAAGAGGAGGGGCAGGCACTGATCTCTGCTCTGTGGGGACCAGGGACAGGAATCGCCTCAAGTTCTGTCAGGGCACGGTTAGGTTGAATCTTAGAAAAAGTTTCTTCCCCCAGAGGGTGGTTGGGCACTGAACAGGCTCCCCAAGGCAGTGGGCACAGCACCAAGGCTGCCAGAGCTCAAGGAGTGTTTGGATGATACTCTCAGGCACGTGATGCGACCCTTGGGAATGGTCCTGTGCAGGGCCAGGAGCTGGACTTGATGATCCTTGTGGGTCCCTTCCAACTCAGCATATTCTGCGATTCTGTGAAAATAGTCAAGCTTTTCCCAGAGGTGCATTTTCATGTCCTAACCTTCTAAAACTGAGGAAATGGTGTAAATTGCAGCATACCATTAATTGTCATGTTTCTGCTTTTGGAGAGGAGAATGTCTTCCAATTATTTTTTTTTCCATGGGAAACGCCACAAGGTCCTGTTCCTATTTACCCTGCTAAGACATGTACATAGTTGTTTGCTTGGATCCCAAGGAGGTTAAAGGATGAGGAGACTATAAATGCCATTAGACGTCTTTCCTTAGGCAGACTGTAGAGATGAACAGTCACAACTGGTGAGTGCCCTCTTGGCTTCAGTTCTACTAAAACTTCCCTTCATGAAGTCAAATTGACCTTCTAGTTTGGTGGTTAATCAAAGTCTCAGTTCCTCCAGATTATGGTTGCAGTTTCCAGGAAACTTATTTCACACCAGTGCTATTCAGCAGCAGCAGATCTGGTATTGCAAATATTTATGGCCAACAAGAGGTTAACATAATCCTACATCACCCCCAAAAAAATCCTAATTAGAATACTTGAATACTGATGGCTCTAACAAATAGTTCAGAAGTAGGCAATGCTTTAAAAAATAAGTGCCTAATACCTCATACTTTGAATAGTGAATATGCTGAAGAAGTTTGTAAACACTCAGCAATCAGTTCATCCATTGCTTGACCAGAGCAGTTGTGCAAGGATAGCTTTAGTGCCAGTGTGCAGGACTGTTTGCCCCATATATGTATCGCTGAAATGTTGAGGACCAAGGAGCTATTTTCTTCACATCAGTTGTTTTTGTTCTCCATTCATTTTATTTTCCTTTTGAAATGTCAGCTGGAATTCAGCGTGTAAGGGTTTAGGTATCTGAAGGGAGGTCAGCACACTGTGCACAGACCAGATTGCTTTTCCTTGCTGAACTCCCCCCTTCACATTCCAGCCTGACAAAGTTCTTTTGCAGTTATTCAGTACACAGATAACTAAATGCTTTAAGTACTAATTAAAATATATGATGTCTAACTGTTGGCCTATGCCATTTGTTTATGATGGAAGACAGCAGCAAAGCAGAATCATCTATTATCATTATCTGCAGAGTGTTTCTTTTCTTCTTGTCTTTTTATCCAAGCAATACATATGTCCAGGCTCTGACTTGGTTCTTGTAAACAGCCAGATTTCCAACAGAATTTCTTCCTTCACCTTTCCACTGTCTTATCTTTCAGCTAACCCTGAATCTACCTTAAAACAGTACATCCAAGTTGCCTGTGTTTTTTATACTTGAAACTTTATATTGGAATTGTTTCAGGCCATCGTGCTTGCAGCCCCAGTTTCTGTATGGAGAAATGTGTTCCCATTAATCAAAGGAAAAGCTGAGTAAAGTGGTACAATCCACATTCTCATTTTGGAAAATTAAAAGGCAGTATCGTTATTAAAAAGCAGTTCTGCTAAATGTTTTCTGATGGAGAGAGAATTGGGACACACTATGCTGTCCGATGACTTTGCCAAAGATATGACAGCAAGAGACACAATAAATGAATGTATAAATAGTAATTGTTCTGAAAGGGGTAGTCATAAATCATGAAATGAGTTGCAGGAGGTTTCTTTCTCAGTGATACTTGAAATGTGATACATGTTGAATTAAAAGAAAATCAGATTTTCTCCTTTGGTTGTGTTGAAATGATATAGAAACTGGAAACCCAATTTCCCTGGAGCAGAATCCTATGCAAACTATGAAGCTCTGAAGTTAACATTAGACCAAGGTTTGCAGAGAGGAGGGGTTTGTTCAAGAGCACAAACCAGCAATTTGTTGGAGTAAGAGGTTATTAATCATACAACACTTAGGGTTAACGAAGCTCTGGCCTTGAATCAGCTACGCACTACAACAAATTGAATCTCTCCAGGAAGAACAGATAAGTTGTTCTGTGAAGTTCAGCAATGGATCTCAAAAGACCTTTTCCCTTGCAGAACAGCCTTGCTTGTATTGAAAAATGATCCTTTTGTTTGTTGTGATCATTTATCAGCAGAATTTGACCCGTCTCATGCTGTCTGTAGATATTCTTCCCAGGGTTCATCTGCTGTGTCTGGGTGGAGAGATTACCTGCAGATCACTGCTTCCCTTTTTGCCCTGAGCAGCGTTTGCATAAGATGTGCAAAACTCAGGAAGCAGAACTGCTAAAAAGTTTGGGTTGGAGGAGTTTGTAGAACAGCTGAGTGCTGGACCTTATCAAAAGGTCTTTCTTCCTAACAGCTGGGGTTCTGCAGATATGGCCCTGCAGACCTAACCCAACTCTGGTTTAATTATTAGATCAGATACAGGATTCATAGGGCACTTCCAAGCCTGATTCCTCCATATTTCCAGAAACCCTCTAGCCACCTTCCTGTTCTCTTCCAAGGGCCTCTTCATGACCAAGTTACTATTGTGGGGATAAGCTCTGGTGCGTAGGTTGGCATCACTAACTACAATTCCCTGTAATTTTACATTTGAAAGTAGACCCTTGATAAGATTTGGAAACAAAGACCAGCTCAATTATGCAGCTGTGTGATTTTATTTTATTAGCTTTGGTTTCAAAATCTGCCTCTTGTTCTGCTGCTTGTTTGCCACACTCCCTTGTGCTCTGATTTAGATCAAATAAGCTCTTCTATGTTTTCTGTTCATATAGCTTAGGATATAGACACAGTTCAGGAAAACAGCCTGGGGCCTCGAAAAACACAAACCTTCTTGGAGAAAACCACTTTTTACACAGCATGGGAAGAAGAGGAAACCTGATTGATAGGACAAGGGGTAATGGTTTCAAACTAAAAGTCGTCTATTTAGATTAGATATAATGAAGAAGTTTTTTACAATGAGGGTGGTGAGGCCCTGGCACAGGTTGCCCAGAGAGGTGGTGGATGCCCCACTCCTGGAAGTATCCAAGGCCAGGCTGGACAGGGCTCTGAGCAGGTGTCCCTGCCAGAGGGGTTGGACTAGATGAACTTCAAACACCACTTCCAATCCAAACTACTCTATGATTCTATGAAGAGAGTTGGCAGTTACAAGGGGACTAGAGTGAAGGGGATGTAACCAGGACTTGATGCACCTCACCAGCCCTTTCATCAGGCTGCAAGGAGAGGCATCGGCCATCAACTGCTGGCTCCAACAGAGGCTATTCCAAGGCTGTGTTTTTGGTATTCCCATAAATCTGTAGAGGTAGAACTATAGTTTTTTCTTGTTTTCAAGTATTATTCTAAAAGAGCAATATGTCTCTTTTGCTGGGTACCTAAACTCCAATAACACAATGTAAGCAGTCCTGTTGCTCAGGCAGCCCTGCTGCTCTTGACGTACTTTCTGATTTCAAGGCACATTCTTGTCAGATGCAGTGACTTTCTCAGCAGCAGCAAAGAAAATAATCTGGGTCCTGAACTGACCAGTGCCAGGCAGAGATTCCTGAAGCTCAGTGTCAGGAGTCAACACTGTTGGTAATTTAGGAGTTAGCTATGTTTCTTTAGTATAGCCTGCAGGTCAGCCATTACCTGCTAGTAAATAGGTAATAAATAACCACTAACAGTGTCAGCTTCCACAGATTTATTCTCTCATACAATATTCTGAGTCTATTTGTGCCACAGGACAGATTACCTGGTTGGAAAGGCACAAGCCACAGCCAGCTCTCCACGCTGACACCTGTACAGGTCTGTGTGGAATCGGTGCCTCGGGCTGTCCTGATACCTGTGGGACTCCAGGTAAATCATTGCTGCCATGAGGGAACTCCCAGCCAACCTTGCTGTGTCTCGTCTCATGCATATCTGTGTGGCTGACCTGGTTCCCAGCCAGGAATCTTTCTCCAGCTGGGAATTTGGCTTTGTAGTAGCAGTCTGCTCTTTTTATGAGAGCAAGTAGACAGGCATGATTGCCTTCTTCCTTGTACTTTCTCTTGTATTTTGTTTGGTTTATCCTCCTTGCTAAAACTGGCTAAAAGGTTGTCAGAAGACTGATGCAATAAATATCGACAGTAAGTGAAGTTTTTTCTGCCCGTTATTCATCCAGCTCCTGGAATTGGATAGATAGTTTGTATTAATAAAATATACACTAATTTCAAAACATTTTTCAGGCCAAATCTATTAATTACTTTTTCCATTATCTGCCTGGCTCTACACATGAATAAATGAAAAGAAGCACAGAAGATGGAGACATGACAAGATCTGTTATGTAAATCACTCTCTACATCCTGAAGTATCTTCTGGGGCAGTGCTAACTAATTTATGACAAGTCACCTAATATTTATTACTAACTTATTAAACTGACATAAAATAAATCCAGTGATATTTTTGGAATTAACAATACCTGACTGGCAACTTGAATCAGCCTGTTTGGCAAAAGGGGCCAAAAATCATTACCAGTTTCAAGCTCTATGCTCAGAAAAAATGCATTTTTTTTAACTTGCATGTGGGTAGATGTTGAATCCCTCCTAAATAGTTGGGAAAGATTCATGGTTGCATTGCTTCACCATGCAGTCCATTTCCTTGCCTGAAGGGATGGATGAGCCACTTCGAGCCCTCCCACTGTGTCTATGCAAGATATTGCAGATTACAGTTTGCTCTGGGACATCCCAGTGACATTTCCCAGCTTCAGGATTTGACTAACTGCTTGGTCTGACTTTGGGTACACTCAGTTTTCAGAGGTCTGAATGCAGATTTGGAAATCTCACTATCATGGGTCCTTGCTAAAGATGTATGTAAATACTGACATTAAACTGACAGAGGACAGGGTTTGATTAAAGATTAGGGATAAATTCTTTCCTGTGAGGGTGGTGAAGCCCTGCCACAGGTTGCCCAGAGAAGCTGTGGTTGGAATTCCTGGAATTCCTGGAAATGTCCAAGGCCAGGTTGGACGGGGCTTGGAGCAACCTGGATAGCGGAAGGTGTCCCTGCCCATGCAGGGGGTTGGAACGAGATGAGCTTTAAGGTCCCTTCCAATCCAAAACATTCCATGATTCTATGAAAATGTACTTCCCCACACACATCTGTGGAGGATGTCTCTGTATCCTCTGCAGCCTTTGTTTTCCCTCCTCATTACATTAATGGGTGTCCCTGCCCTGTGTGCTCCACTTGCCTCCACTTGAATTTTGCATTGAGCTTTCAATTAGTGGGATTCAAACTGATTATTCTGGCAGCACTTTCCCCTCCAGAAATCCAACCCCTATTGCACATCAATTTTTTAAAAGGGGTAATTGATACTTCAGGAGTTGTCAGGGATCTTCTCTGGTGTGCCAAAGGACAAGGAAAGAAACTCTCTGCAGGGGATGGCATGCTCCTGCTGGAAAACCTGTCTTTACATCCCTTAACCAGAAAACTGGGAATTTGATGACAGAGACAGGTAGCATAAGACTCAATTCAAGCACAGGGGATATTTTGGTGACATTTTTAAAAATTACGTGAATATTGGGTGGGCGCTCACATCCCCAGCTATGAATCATTTGACGTTTGTTAGCCCTCATGTCTTTCATTAGTCAAGGATATTTGCTTCATTTTCCACCCATTTTTCTTCCTTTTGTCACCTCAGCTTTGCTGCCTTCAAGGAAACAATATACTGCAGAGAGGCTGCCTTGCCCTTAGAAAGCGTCCGTCCGGCGGGTTATTTCACTCGGATGCTGTTCATCTCCTGGCAATGCAGCCTGAAACTCAAACACTACCTCTCTGTAATCCAACCTACTTTTCCTAAGCAGAGTTAACCCTTTAGTTGCCAAGGGAGTTACGTCTTGTCTCTTGCATTATCAGTCACACAGAAATTTCCTCCTCTGAGCCCCAGCATGCAGATACAAGCCTGCTGCCTCAGTGGTGCATGAAAGACATGCTGTCAATTCAGCCTTAATTTCTCCTGAAAGAGCATAGGGTCATAGAATCCTGGAATGGTTTGGGTTGTAAGGGACCTTAAAGATTATCTCGTTCCAACCCCTTAGCCACAGGTAGGGGAACTTTCCAGTAGACCAGGTTGTTCTAAGCCCCATCCAACCTGGCTAAATTCTAATCATAGCTATCTAAAAATGTTTGGAGCTTTTTGATTCACTGTACATCATTTTGATCAATGCCATTGTTATTCCAAGCTGGTACTGTATATGTACGTATTAGTTTTTGGTGGGGTTAAGCTATTACTGTTCTGTTACTGACACAGCACTATTGCAAATGCTGGTGTTTGTTAGTCATAGAAATGCAGTTTCCTCATGATGACGTTTTTGTAGACCAAACAGCGGTGAGAATAATCTCAGGCAGTGAAGTGTAATTGGTTTCAGCACTCAGGGAACTATTTGTATGCAAGATTTTGATTTTTCCACTTGAGATATACCTGAGAAATAATTAGGTAACATTAAACCAGCTTAGAGATGGCTAGAGGCACTGAATTTGGAAGATGATGTGGGCTTGTGGGTGTGTAGTCATGCCTCTCCAACTTTCCTGAAACCACTCTCCATTGCTTCAAATGGGTTGCAAGTGCTGCATCACAGTGTGGTGCTGTAGGACTGGGCTCACTCCAGTTAAAAACCCAGGCTGGAGAGTGTGAGAGCTGCCAACAGCACATTTTGCAGATGCCTGCTGGCTCTGTAGCCTATCCCCAGCCCCACTGGTGTGAAACAGCCCAAACATTACTGACCCTTCCGGGCGTGATGTAAAAAACCATCTGTATGCAACAGCTTTGGAGGAGGCCTGATGGCATGGGATTGGGAGCTGGGTGGAAGGGGCTTGATTCTGCCACTTGATTTATTGGCTGGTCACATTAATTTGCTTTGTTGTGCAGGAGGATCATTATGTTGCCAGGTGTTTATTTCAATTGGACTGTGAGTCTAGTTAATTGTCAGGGTACCTGGAGCTTGTGAATAACCCTTCATAAAAACAAAGCAGAAACTTAATTGAAATGTACAAAACAACATGAAGCATCTTGCAAAGCAAACCTCTTAGCTATTGATTGGGACCCACAAAGTGGGAGAGGAAATTAGGGCGGGCTGGGGTTGTGGATATGGCCTGGAGCAGAGCTTTGGCCGTCAGTGCACACATAGGACCTGTCTCAGGGCTGTATCCAGAGAAGATGCTCATCTTTGGTATCCTCTTCTCCGCATGAGTATATGGCAGCCTGAGACTGGGGAGCTTCCTCCTCTTCCTCTGCTTCCCAAAATTCAGTAATTCCCCTGGCAAAGCCAGGAGCAGCTGGAGGGATGGGGTCACTCCCTAAGTCCCACTGCCCAACCAGCACTAGCATAATCCCCATGTAACCCAGAGGGTAGGATGCTGAGATCCAGATTTGGCCATCAGCTCTTCCAACACCCTGTCTGGCTGGCCTTGTTTATCATCTCCTCCTCATCCACCTGCTCTCCCCAGGTGAGCAGTGTGGGGTGGGGACCATTTCTGATGGCTACTCAAGAAGGCTTTGCATCACTTGGTGCACCACCCACCTGGGGACCTACTCATTCACTCATTTGAAGCCCACAGTGGTAGGACTGAAACTTCCATTTTTTTTTTTTTTTACTGTTATTCTTACAGGTTATAGGTGGTGCCTTTTTTCCTTCCCACATTGCTAATGCAGTTCTTAAAGGTTTGAAGGCTGCTGGGCACGTTGGAGGGACATGTCCTAACTCAGTCTTTTAGGAAGTGATAACTTTCCCTCAGCTTTTTAGCAACAATGCAATAAATTATTACCCCGACATAGAATTTAATTGCACAGTTAAATACACCATTTACAAGGCTTTTAGCATGCCCTGCTAAATTCTCCACTTTCTCATCTAATCTCTGTAGGCCATCATTACATTACAGAGACCTGTATGGGTTTCATTCCCGTTAAACATATCGGTAAATCACAGCAGGAAAAAAACCCTGACACATTTCCCTAGGAATTTTCACTGCAGCCTGAGCTCCCAACCCTGAGGCTTCCCGTTCAATAGGTCAGCCAAGACCCCATTTGTCATTGCTCTTTAATTACCGTGGAACCTCTAATCCAGGCCACAAATTCCTCTTTGCCCATACTTCTTTTTACTTCAGAATGCGTATCTAATAGCAACCAAGGACTTTTCCTATTTTCTCACTTGGAATCTGTTTTGGGAGCTTGGAATTGCTATCTAACTGAATCAGTAACATCTGTGACTTCAGGGCAGCTTGAGTGGGAATAGTTAGAGGGTTAGACAGATTTCCTGCATTTTAGGGCTCTTTTCCTCTGAAGAGGCTGCTTTGGGACAATCCAATTGCATTTAATGCCACTTCACTTTTTTCCCTCCTTTTTTTTTTTTGGTTATTTAACCCTGTCTTTCCTCCCTCTTTCTTTCTCTCCCCTTTCCCTCCAAGTTGTTTAGGTTTTTCAGAAGTAAAAATTATTTTAAGGAACCACGCCAGCATTTTTTAAAGTTTCAGTTTCAAACACATGAAAAGTCTGAAGGGATTCCTAGAACTGTGTTGCAGCTTGCAGGTATGGCTTTGATTTTCCTCTTGGCAGGCTTTTGCCATTCCCTCTTTCAATGCCCTTCCAAGAAACGCTGCTGGGTGCCTAAAGACCAGTACGCTGCTTACACTTGGCAGGAGAAGATAACAGGAATGCTACAGTTTGAGCTTTGAAAGATTAAAAGCAGCATTTATTTCTTACAGTACTTTCAAACTTCCTCAAGTTAATTTAAAATCCATTTTTGAGAATGTTTAACTACTAATACTGGATTTTTTTATTTTTTTTTAATTCTGCACACACCATACCTGTTATTTAAACCAAATAAGAGGTGGATTAAAGTCAGTGCAATTCTTTAAAGTGCATTAACTTCTTTGAGCAGTCCTTGGAAGGGATACCCTGTGCCTCCGTGACTGGTCTCTTTATGATACCTCTGTAAAAGTTCTGGCAAGGAATGACCACACTTTGAGAGCGAATTTCCATTTTTCAGAAACATTTAGCTTCTCCCTTCCCTTTTTGGTGGTAACTGACCTCAGTGCTCGTCGAGTACACAACAAAAGTGTCCCTTCCCTGCCTGGTGGGGCAGCTGATAAATTATTCATATGACTAATGAGGATTTTGAATTTTCAGGCAAACTGTGATGGCATTTTTAAAGGCTTGCATCACTTCTGTAGCATTTCCCTCACACCTGCACGCTTCAGGCATTCAGGTGTTTAAATTACCAAGGCAGAGCTTTGCCCCTTCTCCTCCTGCAAGTGTTTTGCTCCACAGGGTAGTCCTGTGGCTATTTTGTCTGTTTGTCTGTGTGAGGATTTTCTGTGCTAATTAACATGAGGGGAAAGGGGTATCCGAGAGGGCTGAGTTAATTACCAAAAGGGATCACATACCTTGCCTTATATTAATTTTGAAATGACAAGACACAGGTGCACTTTTAGTGATGTTTCAATGAATGTTAGCCTTTAAGGTCCTTTCATATTTTTTGCCTTCTTATGGATTGATCTTACTTTAGCCAGAGAGTATCAGAAAAAAATTAAATCTCAAAGTAAGGAAGCTCCTGCTGCAGCAAAGAGCTACATGATGTGAAGGGACTGATTATGTTTATATTACATGCTCTCCTGTGAAAGAACCAAGCCCCCCAGCTAATAGGAGAAGAAAGGTCACTAACTGAAACAACTGACTCAGTGTCTTAATTCTGAAGGAAATGAGCCCTTTGGAAATGAGAGAATTTTCTGATCTAGTTCAGGGGAAGGCATGCAACTATGAAAACAAGCTTTTCCTGTTATGTTGGAGAACAAAGCAGCAAATCAGGAGTGGGGATTCCAAATAAAAAATGTACATTAATTTATTTTTTTTTTAAACTTTGAGAGTGAAAGATTAACAATAAATTAAATATTTCTTGCATGTGGCAGCCAGACTTGCACAGCTGAGCTGGAAAGAGCCTTACCATCGCTGGCCTGCCTGGTGGCATTGGGTCCTGAGGTGTCCACATCTCCTTCCAAACCTAGAGCCCATGAACCTTTGAATTGAAGGAGGTGGTAGAACGACCACTGTGCAAAAAGCCCTGTACAGGGCAGTTGGTATGTGTGTATTGCACTTTGAATATGGACCTGAGCCTATGTTTGAGCCCAAGCTCACCTTCAGTCCACACTTTGCGGAGCTTGAGCTTGCAGTGGATTTTGCTGAATGTGAAAATTAGAGACTTGCATCACTGCTGTTCCATATCCCGGGGAACATCCTAGATGGATTGGACCAGTTCTCCTTCCTAGGACACTTCTGTCTGTCCTGTTTGTCCTGACAGGCATGTCTCAAGAGTGCAAAATCCTTCCTACGTTTCAGTCACCATGAGAGAAAGTGTGACCACTTGGCAGCATAAAAGAGGGATATTCACAGAACAGTGCAGATTTTTACAGCTGAGGTAAAGATGGGGAATTAAGTTTGAATATAAACAGCAAAAAATGGTCTTAAACTTATCTTGTTGCCTTACTTGGCATCATAGTGGGCACAGTCTTTGTGGTCATGGACAGGGACACAGGAGTGCATAGCCAGTCTTTATTACAGGTTGTGTTGGTGAAGGCCAGAATTGCTCTTGTGGGACTGCCAAAGGTTTAGAAATGCACTGAGGAATCTAAGTCCTCACTTAAACTGCAACAGCATTATGAAATATGGGTACTCTGCATCTTTACAGGTTATTGGTCACCTGAAACATATTTGAGAACTTTGGTGCATATGGACCCCTGGACAACAGTTTTGCTCTGGAAGAAACCTAATTGAGTAACTAGTTACTCCCACCATAGCAGTAGGCACAGAATACTCTTACTGCTTTGCTTACAACAAAAGTGACTGTTTTGAAAAAGCAAATCACTGTGGAAGTTGACCAGAAATGCAACAGAGGATTGTTTTTAATGGCTTTTGGGGAAATATTAAGATTTATTCCTGTAAAGACTTACTCAGCATGTTGCACAAACTCCTCTTAGTGCACTAATAAGTCAGCACACCAATAACACTAGTAAGTGTTACTGAATGCTGTGCCATTATAATTACAGCCACATGTTGTCCTTTTTACAAATAGGTCTGGCTTAATTGCATCATTTTTCAGGAGGATTTATGTGGTCCTGCTTAATCTAAATTTAGTACATACACAAATGAAGTGCAAACTATTTTCCGTCACTGAACTGTGAAATGTTCTCCAGAATAGAGATATACCAACGTGTTCCTAAAAAGATGCAATAAGCAGTCAGGCAACTTTTTGATTTGTGTGTGTCTGCACCTATACAATTTTGCTAAAAGTAAGAAAAAATATACTAAAATATACATTAAGTGCACACTGAACAAAAATTCAGTTAAATGGTCTAAATCAAGAAGACTTTTTTGATTATCACTGGTAAAACAAAGCTTGGGGGAAATCATAAATCTGTCTTGATATTGCTAGCTCTCAGCATTTATTAAATACAGTAAGAGCTAATGTGTTTTATATATTACATCAATCTATCACACATAAATATATCACATTTATAAGATGCTCTATAGGCAAGATTGTGTTGGCCTAAATTCTAAGTTACTGTGATTACTATTCCATATTACCTACACAGCTCTGAGGATCTAAGGATATGTATAGGACATAGTAGGGATAAGAGTTTGGGTTACCTAAACCTAGGTCAGATCTAGCAATTGTCATACCTACATATTGATCTGAAGTTTGGAACAGATATGACTCTTAGGAATGTTAGAATTTAGACATTAAATACAAATGCACGACCAAATCCCAACTAGATGCAAAAGCCTAATGCTGGAAGCAGATTAAATCCTCTTTCAATTTGTATCTAATAGGGAAAAGTCATTTTGGCTTCAAAGGAGTGGAGATCTTGCCATCCAGAATGGAGATTTACTCAACTTCTGTGAGGCAGTCTGCTGTATTTTAGTGAGTAAATCAGAAAGCAAGGAAAGGTCCCCATATTGCTGGAGCACTAATGTAGAAGTGCTGAGGCTTGTTCTAACCCCAAACATGGAAGTTTCTCAATTGCTTTTTTGGGTGGTATCATCTTGGGGAAAATATGGGTAACTGCAATGTAGACAAATGCAGTTTTTGAGAGCTACTCAGTTTCATGTGACACATGGTTTGAATGGAAAGTAGGGGAAAGGCTCTAATACTAAAAATATGCAAATATTAAAAATAGCCCTCAGTTTAAATTTTATGTCCCTGATTTTTGTGACTTTAAAATATTTTTCCTTGTATGTGTCAATGGGCCAAAATTCCAGAGACTTGCTTAAAGCAGGATGCCTAGTACAGGTTCCTTATGGGTATGAGAAATGCTCATGTCTGTGGCTATGAATGGGTTAACACACTTACAAACAGTATCTTGCAGGTCATTGCCATTTCTCTCTGCTTCAGCATGTCACCACAGTAATTCACACTCTGAAACCTTAAGGCTATAGCTGCAAACGTGCTGCAAACAGAAGCTTCAACTGAGCTGTCTCTGAAAAATGCTGATCCTGAAAGAGCATAGGGATCCTTGCTGGTCCTTACAATCCATGAGACACCTGACTGATTCTGTGTTTGGCTTAAAGTGAGGATTATGGTGTTAATTATCCCAAAGCTAAAAGTTCTGATAAACCAGTGTTGCATGACTGGATTCATAATTCCTGGCAGCCCTTTAATCTGGATACTTGGAGATGACAACAATGATGTGCCCAAAATAAGGTTGTGATTGTACTGATGTTAGAGCCATGGTACCAAACCTGAATAAGCATTTTTGGTTCTGTGTGTATGGTTTTAAACACCTTCAAGTAAGCAGCTTCTGACTCCTCTGATTTCATTGTAGAGTATTTCTTCTCTGAAGCGTGTTTCTCTCCATGCAGAGCAACCTCAGCCTGTCTGGGTGCCAGGGGAGTAATCTCCATCTGTTGAATGCTTGTCAGGTGAACTGCTGACCTACACTGATCCGACACCCTGCAACACCTGCGAGCTGCTCGACCGTGGCCACCGGGCCGCCGAGTGACACGGAGCAAGATGCACCCACAACAGCTTGGAGGAAACTGGGTCAATTTTTTATAGACTTTAAAATGAAATATGAATAAAACTCCTTCTGAGAGGAGTAAAGCTGAAAGCAATTCCAAGCCTTCCTTGAGCAGAAAGGCTGCTCTGTTTCTTGACTCCCAGACACGAACACTGAAGCATTAGCCTGTCATCCACTGAGCACTTCAACCAAGTAAAGGAGGCACCTGGGCTCAGAAGATCAAAGCTCTGCTCAGTCTTCTCAAGTTGGATATTTTAGTATTTCTGGTGCATCTTGCATATGTAGAAACACCAAAATTTCTCTTGGAGAACAGGCATCAGCGCAGAGAGGGGACAGATGGTGTTTGATACGGAGACCAAACTACGGCTCGATCTTCCCAAAGAAAGTGAGTCCTGCAAGGTAGGAAGAGAGGTTTTAAATGAGACAGTGACACAGAAAACTGGAAAGTGAATGCTTGGATATGGGATCATTCTTATGCCAAGAGAGATGAGGTGGTTTGAGGACAGTGCACTGGACATGGAAAATTGGTATGGGGAGAGCTGTTGCCAGAGGAGCTGGTGCAGAGATCACCGCCTTTGAAGACTTAATAACTCATTTTAAACAAAAGTGCAAGTGTTGGTTTAGGTAAGTTCCATGTTTTTCACAGGCAATTTTTTTTCCCAAGCCACCCTGCTGGCAGATGTCATTCTCTCAAATGAGAGTTCATAAACCTTTCGGAAAACTTCTGCTTGATTTTCAGGCTCTTTTATGGTGTGTTGAGACATTTTTATTTGCCATGTAATTGTTCCTAGTGTAATTGTTCTTGCAGTTAGAAAACATAATAGATTAAATGATAGCTACAGTTTTGAGTTTACTGTGTTTCAGAAGATTTCTGACAATATTTTTCCTTCAAATTTTGCAATTTAATTTTTTTTTAGAAGAGCAGAATCCAGGGGGAGTGTTTCTTTATCATCAATTTCTCCAGGTGGTCTGTAGAAAGACTGGGCTGAGGATGAGCTTGAAAAAGATACTTATGTGTTCCAGGAACATAAAATAATCCCTATCTTCTCCAAGTCAAATTCATTATACCCTTTTTTATCTTTTCAGAGCAAGAGAAGACATCAGTTAAATTGTCACAAATAAGCCCCAACTGTTGCAAAACAGCATCTGATTTCCTAGATTAATCTGAAAGGTATGTTTTCAGATTTCAGAACCCTCTCCTTAACCTCTGTTCTACAAATAGCTTTATGCTGAGATGAAGTGTAGACAAATGCACAATAGAACTTTCTAACAAGAACTGCTGAGGGGTGTGTGCTATATCCTCTCATAGCAACCATAGGCCATAGCTCAGCTTTGGAGGCTGACTGGATCCTGTGCAATGGTTTCCATGGTTGCACAGGGTTTCATGTATCCAATAACATTAATATTCCAGTCCTTAATAGAATAACTTGTACAAAGGCAATTTTTTCCTCTTTAGTTCCTATCTTAAATTATTGCTGCATAGATGATTGAATGAAGTTATAACATGAAAGTTATTCCAATAAAACTTAAAATGTTGTTGAGATGGTTTTAACATGAGCTCAAGCCTCCAGTACTTACATAAGCAAAATTTCAGGTGCCTCCTGAGTTAACACTGTAGGATTCGGCTGGTAAAGTAATGATGGGTTTTTTCTATTTACCAGCTTGTTAGTACCATTTATCTTAACAAGAAATTTGATTGCCACTAAGATGTTAAGTATACAGTCAATGAATGGCTGACCATTTTTTGGAAGAAGATGGTGTGAGGCTGAGAACATACAGGTGGGAGCCCAGTTATGATAATGTGACTTAAATTTTAAGCCCAGTAAGTTACATTGAATCAATGAAGAATTGTTTTTTCAGGGAGTGCCTCCTTCTGTGTTTTAATACTGAGTTGTAGGTGATTATTTTCCTTGCCTTTTTTGTCACCTGAGGTTTTGAAAGGCTCACCTCTCTTGGAAGTTGTCCACTACCTCATTTTTTATGTCCTTCTGAATAACCTCAGCTGTTAATTGTGGTGGCTATTACGAGAAGAGCATTTCAGAACTACACCTCAGCCAAGTTAAAGAAAACTCCTCAACAAACATTTGTGTCCTTAGCTAACTCTGACTGGGACTTTCCTACACCTTAAGCCCACAAGTGGTTGGCTGTATGAATGATTCCTTTCAAAGCGCCAAAAACTTGCAGGTGCTGTCCTAGTTCTGGGACAAGCTATGGCTGAATGAGGGGTTGGATCATGGGGAAACCTTGTTGTGGGCACTGTGGACCTGTCCGTTTGATTTACAGGAGAAAGAAATGTTCTGGCAGTCCTACTTGATGTTTCAAGCCTCAGTGGGTATATCCAGCCCTACTCAAGCATGGGGTGTAAGTATGTAAGTACCACAGAATAAAATATGCAGAGGTCTTAGGAGAGCTCTTCAGAAACACAACAGAGAGATTAAAGAAGTGGACCAAAGGTGCGTGACTTTGATATTTATCATGGTTAGTTGCTGCTGAGGTGTAATCAGTGTTGACTTCTGGCCTCTGCTCTACAACTGAAAGCTTGAGAGAGCTCATGGAACTCTCTAAACCTCCCTGTGATTTATCTGAAGTGTTTATTATCCGGCTTACAGATGTGTATTAAAGCACTGTTTACAAAGAAGATCTCAGTGTGCAAAAAGGTAACATTCTTAGCTTGTGTAAACTACTGTTTTCCCACTGAAGTCAACCAAGTTTCCTTGTGACATTCCCCAGCAGAGGATCTGGTCTCCAATGAGGATTCAGGGTATTGTTCTTGGCTGAGTCCATGAATATTTCAGAGTGTGCTGGAGCTGGGTTCTGAATGCATTCATTCACAGACCACTGTATAAATGATCAAAGAAAAGGCTTCTTGATCCTGTATGTAATAAATCCTCTGCTTTCAGGTTTACTGGGCTGGAGACTATCATAGAAATACTTGTTCCTCACGTACAGATCAGGAAGCTGTATTCCTCCTGTTGGACAAATGCCTCTGGAATTCCATGAATTGCTTGGCACATCTGACAGAGAAGGCAGAAGCATCTCAGCCTTTGTTTACTGTACAGTCTGCCAGCATGGATCATGGATTTGGGGACATTCTTGCTGATTTAGGTCAAATGGTGGTAGAGGAAGATGAGCATTTACCTGAAAATCTGAAAAAATCAAGCAGAAGGAAAGGGGACTGATTGGAAAAATCTGAATTGAATTAATTTTATTTCTAAAAAGTAGAGGAATGGTAGCTTGCTAATGTGGGGGGGTTTTGTCTGCTGGCTGGGCCTTCATCAGAAGTATCTAGGGCCAGTTTTGCACACAAGTTACTTTTGTGGAATTTGAACACCCTGTGGGTTGTCTCCCCTGTGGAGGGTGTATGCATCTTTTCCATTCAGAATCCAAGCTGGATGAATGGGTGCAAGCTGGGCTTTTGAAGTTTCCAAGGGCTTTTCATTCATGTCGTGTCTTCCTACCTTTAACTGACATATCTAGTGAAAAACAAGTGCCAAAATCTGGGAAATTCATGATTGAATTGCTCTATGCATCTCTGCTAACCTGTGTATCACCCTTCTTTGTGCAGTTGCTCAAAAGGCTAAAGGAGAATTCTGCCCTTTTGAATGGGAAGTTTGCCAGCCACATCAGTTGGGACAAGATTATTGACTATCTGAGGCAAAGCTTAGAAGATAATTGTTGTGTTTAACTATTAATTCTTTAGCATTATCCCAGTAACTTGTTGATGCATCTAAGAGATGCTTGATGTCTATATATACACACACCCACACATGTGCACTCACCCGTCTTTGGGAATTCCCAAGCCCTTGCTAATATGTATGCAAAAGTTTCCTGAGCTTTCTTATTTGTAAACAGAAAATGTTTGGACTTATGTCCTGATAAAGGGAGATACTACAAACACAACATGAAGCTGCATTTGTCTCTATTTCAGCTTAGAAGCTCATCAGCTCATCCTTGCGCACTTACTGCCACGGTTCAAGATGCTGAGGATGCAGAAACACTGAAGTAAAAAATAATGTTTCATTTTGCTAAGCCCCTGCTACAGGGATAGTTCACCCATTTGGAGAGCTGTGCACAAACCAAGACATCCTTCACTCAGCAGGATCTCTATGATCTGGGACTTGGTACCTGCCTCCTGACATGTCTCATGCCGGGAGACAGGTCTATGAAGTCATGGAGCCGGGCTGTCTGCAATCAGGACTGCTGTACTACATCCAAAGCAAGCTTGCCAGTCAGCAAATGCTACATTAATCTTTCAGGGAGTGTTTGTTTTGCTTGTTTTACTAGGCTGGGTTTCAAGCAACTGATAATGTGTTCATGAGCAGTTCTCCTGTTGCAGCCCATTTTTCAAAAAGAAGAAGTGTGAAGACCGAAGCCCTCAAGGTTGGACGGAATAGGGGTTTGAGGGGTTATATGTGATCTTGCTTCAATGTGTGAGCTCAAGGTGCTTTTGAATGCATGCTAATATGTCTGTGCAGGTACATTTGGGAGAGTGGAGTTGTGGTTCTTTGAAGTCTGATTTTTAAAAATATAGCTTGGATGTGGTCCTTCTCTGTTGGCACTAATTCTGCTCGTGGAGTTACCTCACTGCAAATGAGATATACTTTAGTTTTCTTAGCAATAGTCAAACCTTCAGATTGCTGAAGTATAAATGCTGAAGGCCTCTGACAAAGAAGTGTTTAAAGACACTTCATTGTTTACAAGTTTTTAAGCACTGAAATATCTGAAATTTTGGGAAGTAAATGACAGTGGGTCTGGCTTGTTCTCACTTGTACCTGCAGTATTGCTGCTCTGTCCAACTGCACCACTGAAGTTACAGTTCTCACACGCTGTTAAAAGCCCATCCTTCAGAGTACTTTTACATTTAGCTCCTCTAAGCAAAAAGGTATTTAGATATCCAAACAACTAGGATGTGAAAAATTCAAGTGTAATTCTGGAGACTTGTATGTGTAGAACCTGTAAATATGAGCCACTTTTCTGGACTTTACTGGCTTTTATTTTAAGAAACTCTGCTCTCTTTGATGATTTGCAAAATAAAATCTAGCAACAATTCCACGAGTGAAGAGAATTTCAACATCCAGAGTTAGAACAGAAAGATACACTGTGATCTCAAGGGCTTTTAGCCTGCTTATGTACTCTGAAAGAATGTTACTGGGCAGCCAGGCTGTTAAAAAATTATGATTTTTATGGTATTGGGATAACACAAATCCAGTGGATATTTCATGTGCACGTACATCTCCTGGAAACTTTTGCTGAGAAGAAATCCTTTACTTAAAATCTGTTCTGCTAAGAGTACTCCAAAGGTAATACTAACACACAGCAGTATTTCTTTTAAGTGTATTTTAGATGACAGCATATGCATTCTGCTTAAATTTAAGGCAGTAATGTACTTGGAGAAGGTTTTGGGTTGGGAGAGAAGGGCAATAGTTCAGTACTTTACTGTTACTCTAATCTAGTACTTTTTCCTACTCACAATATAGGTGATTAAGGAAAAAAAAGATATATGTTTTTAAATTCACTGCTTTGAGGGTTGTTTGCACACATTTTTTTGTTTCTTTCTGGTTTTGAATTCTGTTTCTACTCCAAAGGTCAAATTTCCTGGTTAACATGCTGGTCTGGAAGGACACAAGGCTCATGCAGACCTGGCACACAGCAGACAGGTTGGCTGCATGGAGAAAGCTGTCACTCTTCCTCACCTGCTGCCATGACAATTCCCTTGATACAGGAAAGAGTTGTGGTACTTGACTCAAAATGTATTGGTGTGGTGACAAGATAGTTCCTCCAGGATCAAATAAACATTATAAAACCTCCCTTCCCCAAATCAGCCTCTTAAATTGGATACAAGAAGGTTGGCACCTTGTATTTTGCTGTGTAGCTCTTTGTGAAGAGCAATGTAAATCCTTATCACCAGTCTGCAGTTGTTATATACAGGTGTACATATACTGTGGAATGCCCATGCCCTGTTATGTAGAATACATAGACCAAGGGGAAAGGACCTCAAGTTGTGCCAGGGAAGGTTCAGGTTGAATATATTAGGAAAATTTCTTCACTGAAAGAATGGTCAAGTGTTGAAACAGGCTCCCCTGGGAAGTGGTGGAGTCACCATCCCTGGAAGTGTTTAAAAAATGAGATGTGACACTTTGTGATTATGGATTAGTGGGTGTGGGGATACTTGGTTGGAGGTTGGATTTGATGATCTTGAAGGTCCTTTGCAACCTTAATGATTCTATGATACGCTACAAGCTGCTGACAATAACCTGAATCCTGTCTGATTCCTGGTGATCCATCCCCAACATGGAAGGATCACTGTGCAGGGTCTGTTGAGTCAGATGTGAGCTGAACTACGGGATGCAATGCAATGCCTACAAAGTACAAGCATTATTTCTCTTGTAAAACTTATCCTCGTAATCTTCCTAAGCAAGGTTTGATTCTTCTGCATGTATCCTAGAAAATTAATAGAAATTCTTTGGAAAAAACCCATAATATTTTCACATCTTCTGGAATTTCTACAGTGAAAGTCTTCAGACATCAGGCTGGTTACTCAGAACAGACCAATGTATATTTGAGAGTGAAAAAATAATAATGTCACTTCTTTGGAACGTGATCTAAAGTTCACTGAAGTGAACGAAAAGGCTCCTGTTGGTTTTAAGTGGATCCAGCCTTTACACAGTGAACAGAAGACGTGTGTCTCTTCTGCTTAAATCTGAAAATGTTATTGGTAATTTGTGTTGATAGAAAGAGCACATGGTAACTTCTTTTCTGCATTTATATAACAGGAGGCAAAAGCCTCAAGTTTGAAAACATTGAGGGTGCAGTTGCCTGTTTCCAGCACAATGAGAGACACAACCACGGATTGGTTTTAAGAATATTTGATGGAAGGCAAAGCATTAGACACTGGTTTCCTGTTAGGTAATGGATTTCTTTGTCATCCCAACAACAAATGACAACCTGCCACTCCTGGTGAGTAGTGTCAACTTCAAGCTTGAAAAAGAGAAGATGGTTCTTGCTGAAACACCTATGTTGATGTTTTATTTATGGGGGTTTTTTTCAAGTGATTATTATAGTCTCACTAAAACCACTGAGCAAACAAGTGCTGGTGGGATTATCAAGGAATCCACTGCAGATGGGCCAAGCAGGTGTGGCAGCCTGGGGAGGTGACAGTCCGTGGTACAGCTCAATAGTGGAGTGACTAGTGGTGGCCTTGGCAGTGCTGAGTTCATGGCTGGACTTGATGATCCAAAAGACCTTTTCCAACTTAAACAATGCCATGATACATAACAAGTGTTTGGGGGTCAGGGATAAGTTGTCTACACAGCTGACAATGCATAACTGCTATTGCTCCCCTGGTGTGATGAACAGGGTTCCCTTGGGCTGGAAGTAATAAAGGAGTAGTAAGAGAGAAGAAAAGCAGCAAAAGGCTCCTAAAACGATCTGTGTTGGACCTTGTATTTTTAAGATATCTCTGTGTCAATGTGTTTGCAAAGGGATCAGTTCTACAGCCCTGTCTACAACTGACATTTTAGAGAAGAGATCCTCCAGGATTCATTTAAATTCATTTATCTCATAGTCAAGAACCTCCTAATTTTTGATGCTCATATAAGTATGGTGCTTTTTTTAATGACAGAGCATTCATAATATTATGAAAGCCATGCACATTATTGCATAATAGGAAACTGTGCAGAAATGAGATGGCTGGAGCTGCTCATCTGTAATAACAAAATGTTTCTTATGTCCAGTTCCTGTTTTACATGAATGACTTGATTAAAATCAACAGAGTTGCTCTGGATTTTCACCAGTATTAAAACAGGTGAAAGCAAAAGCAAAAAGACCAACTAACTTTTTATTTTTCTTCTTTTCTTTAGGTATGCTGCTTGAATTTGCTTCTTTGCAACACTTAAACAAATATAGAAAATTAATAGAAATATCAAGACACTGGAAAAAACAACATTGAAATAGAGTTTTTATGAACTGATGAGCTGAGAGTTGAGCTGGTACCAGCAGAGTGGGATCAGTCAGTGGTCAGATGCCATATGCTGGATTTCCATAGTTTTCAGCCATCTTTAAGACCGATTCCTTGTGTTACATGAGCAAGAGGGAGCCTGGAACTACACAACCTGTTGTTAAAGAAACTTGCACCATCACCAGGCATCAGCTCCACTCTCCAGAGGCCCAATCTCCAGACAATCAACTCGTGTGCTGTTAGTGCTTTGTTTCTCTCACTTCTCCTGTGTACATATGAAACTGTTGCGCTGAATTACACTTTATAAGGTGATAGGGAAAAGATCTAACATTTATTTTTCTCTTTTACTAATTTTTACAGTGTGGGGAAGCTAATTTTTGCAGCCTGAAAACCAACAAAGAAAACAAGTCCTGCTATTCTTGACATCTTTCAGGTAAACAAGAAAAGTATTTGACATCATTTGCAATTATTATCACTTTTTAAAAGTTCTGCTTTCATAAACAGATGAGGAATGCCAAAAGCGGTGCCTATTGAAATCTAAATTTTTACATTAAATACACCAAATGAGGACAAAATTAGAATTTCAAGCCTAGGCAGAAGTCTGGCATCACCTTCCAGATCCCATTTCCCACTGTTTTAAGGGGGAGTTGAATGTTGTACAGCCTCACTGTAGAAAACAATGTTCCCTATTACTGCAGATATTTGAGATCTTCTCTATGAATCTTGAAAAGGGGGCAAAAATCAGTGATTTTCTTGGTGTTTCCTGAAATTTGTCCTGTGTGGACACCATTACTTTCCAGCCAAGAAAGCCTTTTTGATAATGGACAATGGATTGCAAAGACCTGCTCAAGCTCCTGGGTGTGTGTTCCCTATGGCAGACAGAGCGTGCTCACTTCTGACTCTTCAGAGTAAGAGATTTGCAGTTTCTGTTTCAAACCAGTCAAACCCCACATCTCATTTCATTCACCAGAAAATGAAAATTGTGAGCTGCACACAACACTGGTGTTTCTGTTCCCTGCCAGCACTTCGACCCATCTGACAGGAAAGTTCTCTCTATGGACCGTTTTCTACTTTGGTGAGTTCTTTCCATGACATTGCTTGAAAAATCCAGGATTGTTCGATTCCTTTGTTGTATTATATGCCCTGCAGCTGGTTCCACACATTTATTGCCTGACTTCTTCCTATAGTTTTAAATGTTCTTGTATTGTACCATTTAGTGAGTGCTAAAGTCAGAGCATAAAACTTGTTCAAAGTGCTTGCATTCCTTGAAAAGAGCCAGGCAAGCACTTTCTCCACAAACGAGAATTATTCATCAAATTTATTCCACCTGGGGTTTGTATGTGTGCATGCATTTTTTGTTAAGTGTTTTAGCAAATATTAAAATCCCAGGTAGGTTAAGGGGATCAGCAAAATTCCTGCCAGTATTAAATGAATATTTGTGCAGGGTGAATTTTGAGTGTGCTGTGTAAAGCTTATAATGCTTAAGACTATATTCTTCTGCTAAATGGTTAAACTCTGCCCTGAGAACAATTTGTCCAGAATAGTAGGAGAACAGAAAAGAAGTGAGTTACTTGTAGTGAAGAACATACAACCATAGGGAAGGATTATTTGGGAAATCATAACAGGCAGTTGAAATCTTGGAAGCATTCAAGAGACTTCACTACTTCCAATAGCAAATTGTTTATGGAGAGAAATAAAGCTAAACCTATACAATTTTTTTCAAGTAGCTCTGGTAACTTGTAAGATTTGTGTCAGACTCCAAGTAGAAAATTATCACCAATTATATTCCAAAGAATAGCAATAAAAGCTTGGTAAGAGGAAAGCAATGCTGAAGCTTCCTCAATCAGCTCAGGAGTTTTAATTGCTATGCTTTTTTTTTTCTTTTTTTTTAAGGATATTTTTAAAACTCCAAGCCCATTTTCTTTTCTGTAGAAATATTGCAACTCATCTACAGTGTTTTCTTTTTGTTTCATCTTGTTCTTGTCTTTCTCAAAATCACACTTTAGCTGTGTGCCTCTGGCTATTAACCCTGTGGATTTCTTTCAGATATGAGAAGGCTTGATTCCATGAGCCTCAAAAAACACCACAGTGGGATAACATCCCATTTACTGTCAAAGGGGAAAGCACCTCTGTCCTCTTACATTGTTGAGAAGCCACAGCAACTTCACTTCTGACTCAACAGCCTTGGACAGACAGATAGCCTCATCCTTCTTCTATTTTTTATCCATCTTTCACACCAGGAGGCAGGAATTTCCCTTAAGAAAGAGATAATGTTCTTCATAAGCTTATGCCCCATGGACAACCTGTGGTTTCCTAAGGACCCTGCACTATCCTCTTTACCCCATGGAGGATACTGGATGTAAGAGCATAAAACCTGCCTGGGACAGGCAGATTAGAAAGTTTTTCATCGCCACTGGAGTTAGAGGCCAAGGGAGATTAACTAAACTGCCCATTATCTGCTTACAATTTTACTCAATGGAATGGGCTGTGTTTTACCACCAGTGTGACGTGAAGAGATATATAATTAAGCTGGTTTTCTACTCACTGCTTTGATCATGGTGGCAGGACAAAAACATCTCACCAGGTAGTTTATGCGTTCTTTCATCCAGTTTTAGTCTTGCAAGTTGGAACTCACTCTAAAGCACGAGCTTTCATCAGAGGACTGGAAATGGTTACTTATGCCACTTAGATTCCAGGCAGTCCTATTAAACTCTAAAATAGGGACTAGCAGAGCCTTTGAATCAGCTGACATGCATTTCAAGCTTTTAAGTCTGCAGGGGGAGGAAGATTCCTCCTATTACAAAAGCACAGAAACACCTGCCGAGCATCAGAGAACCTCTTCCAGGCCCAAATGCATGCAGGTTTGCTGGTGGAAGGGTTAGATCCTGATACAGTCTCTCCAGATGCAGCAAAATCAACCACTCCTTCATGTTTCCATGAAGGAATCTGGAGGGTTTTTTAGTTAATAAACTTCTTCTGTCCAGTTTCATTGATCTGCATGGACTTGCCAAGGTGAAGGATCTTTGTTTTCAGACGTTTAAGATCAGTTAATTTCTTTGGGTCCTTTCTTTAAAATTCCCTGCAGCTGATTATTACCCAGAGTCTCAAAAACTGACCCACTGTTGTGGGATTTGGGGGGAAAAGTGAAGCCTATATCTTATCCATAACTGTGTAATGGCATCTGCAAATTTATATTTAAAAAAAAACTGTTTTAAAAAGGAGCCTCATGGTTTTGTGAGGTTGGATCCTAATAGGGCAGAGGGAAGGAGATGGAGGGAAGCAGAGTTCAGGGAGGACTGTGGCATAAGCTTTCCATTCTGTTACCTGCAGGCACATTTAAACCAGTTGTTGCTGTATTAAAGAGGGGGTTCTTTAACATCTAAGATATATGTTTAAAAATATGGTATATTTATTCAGGCAATATATCTCAGTGATAAGGACACCATTACCCCTCGTACAGGTGAGGAATTCCCAGGGTTTGGTGTCCCGCTCCACCAGAAGCTTTGGCCATGGTGCACAGTTTTGTGCCGTCTCCGTACCCTGATGTGGATGCCAGTCATGAAACCACTTCTTTTGCCCACCTCCATCTGGCAGAGTAAAGCTGAGGGACCAGGTCCCCATGGTAGGCGTTAGCGAAACACCAGTGAAACCAGTGGGGCTGCTGGTGCTAAATCCAGAGCCCACAGCAATATTTCAAGTGGGAGCAGCCAACATGATCAATTGAGACAGTGGGCAATGCAGGACCTCAGCTCTTCCCTTGCTCCCCTCCCCTCATATTTATAGGTTTCTAATTTCCGCTGGATAATGAATATCACTCTTCATTATAATTATGTTAAAAGGTACCAGCACGATGATTCAGAAACCCTTGAAGATATAGTCATATTTTCAGCAACAGATGGATTTAACACTGCAGATGGAGTGTTAAGAGTGCAGGTAATAACAAACTCAGCAATGTACTGTACTGAAATATAATTGGAAAGTATTAATCATATATTGGTTACTTCAGCTTCACTAAGTAGATGTTTAATTTTCATCAATCTTTTTACCAGATTCCCGGAAAGATTTCTGTGTAGACAGAGTGTGGCTTCTAGGTGAAACAATTGCCCAAGTTATTAATGACCAAGGCTTTGATCTTGCAGGCATGTGCCCATGGCTTACCCAGGCATGCAGAATAAAAATCATTTGTGTTAATAAGGCTGTCAGAGGGGGCCCATTCATATGGCCCAAGCTTCAGCTGGTGACTAGTCAGTAGTAAAACCCAGACCCTTCTCTACTTGGAGACTTCTGGAAACCTGCCAGACTGCAGGATTTGGGGCAGAATGCAGCAGTTTGAAAAGCCCCATTTATAGAAGTGAACCATCAATCTAAGCCTTTGCAGGACTGGGAGTTAGAATGTAGATAAAATAGAGGGGTTTTTGCCACTCCTTATTATTTTCTCTAAGTACAGTCCTTCTGGACATATCTGCATCCAGAGAAATGTCTGCTCTGTTCCCATAAACCCTGTCATCTTGCTGGTTTTTTAATGTGCCTCTTCCTAGAGGTTGTATTGGAAGCCTGGGTTATTCAGGGGAGGTTTTGCTCTGAGCAGACCATGCAGGACCAGGGTAATCAGTGATGCCTGGTTGCATACCATGACTCTGATTCTTTAATTAATGCTATTTATAACTAGGATATCATTTGTAGGATCAGAAAGTGGTCCATGCTCCAGTGTGCCACCTGGGGGCATGGGGAACGGGGACTGTGGTAAGGCACAAATCCGGCCTATGCAAAAATCTATTTCACAGCAGGAATATAAAATGTAATTTTTTGTGATAATGGAAACATTACTCTTTTGAATGTATTTCTGTGGATGGTTTATGTTCACATTCTTCTCTGTGGACTCAGGCAGCTGGTGAAGCTGCATCTCCATTGATTTAATTATAAGCCTTCTTTTTCCTGGTGAGAGTCCATAGCTATGGTATTCCATGATGACTGTGGACTGCTCAGACTTGTAAACAACAACATAAACATTCAAAACCTAAATTTCAAGTCCAGTGAAATGCTTTGGCTGAATGCTTTGGTCTTTTACTGAAATATTTCATTTTCTAGCTATCTGTGAACCTTGAAAATGTAATGAAAAACTGGAATTGTCTCTGGAAAGTTGAATCTCAATTGATGACACAATATCTTTATCTTGGCTGATGAGGAAGAAAGATCTTCTAGTAAAATCCAACATGACTGAAAATAAAATTGATCATGACTAGGAACTGCAGGTGAACATGTTTAATAATGCAAAATTAGTGTGCTGTCTACTGTCTGACAGACATTTTTACACCAGGGAGATACAAACAGGTACTGATCAGTTGACCATGATAGTAAAATAAAGGTCTGTGAGTATAAATTACTCTAAATATGGTATCTCTTTAGGGGTACCAGTCGAGAGGACTTGTTTCTAACACAGGTCCCACATGTCCCTACTGGTAGGATAGACTTCATCTGACTGGCAATATTTGAACCCTCATTCTCTCCTTTTTCCCCCTCCTTGCTTATGAGAACTTGTTGGATCAAAAATTATTTAAATTGATAGGTGTCTTGGTTTTGATGTAAATAGTATGTTTTAAAATTTGTTCTGCATTTGCAGCAGGGAGGTTGTTCTGCTTGGGAGAGGTTCAGTCTTAGCTTTCACCAGCAGGACAGGACATTTGGTACTCGTTTGTGAGAAACAGGTGGGTAAAGCACTGCATATACACTTAATAATGTAATTTAATACAAATTAAGAAGCTGTCTAGATCTGTAGAGAAGATACTGGAGGGCAATAGATTCCTTTAATAAATCAGCTCATACTTTGCTTGAAAAGGCTTACATTCCAGCTCAACCAAATGGCATTGAGCAAAGTGGTGTAACTTTAATCACTGGGACCTGTGAAAGCTGCAGAGCCTCTGTTGCCTCCCAATTGTCATCAGAATTTCTACCTATCCCTGTTTGCCCTGCATCATCTCAGGATATGCTGCTTGATCTTTCCAACTACTGTGATGATGTTTTTAATTTATGATTCATGACAAAGTGTTTTGGATGAAAATTGTGATTCAAGTAAAATCACGAACCACATGCTTTATAAAGGCATTTTTTTTGCCAGTTCAGGCTGTGTGAAGTTTGCTGGATGTATCCGAAAATAAAGGTACAGAAAATCCTGTACTTCAAAACTTGATAAATTATTGACAAAGGAAAAATGCCCCAAGTTAATCAACCTGATATTTCCTCACCATTTGTCCCTTGAGGATTTAGATGTAGTGGATTGTGCTTTAATGCTGGTCTGCTCTGATCATTTGCAAGAGAGAAAACAAACATTTCTGCGTCTCAACTCCTTGTCAGTGTCTGAACTTGAATGAATCAGCTATTGAGCTAAAGGAAATGAAATATAAATGGACACGAAGAAAATGTTCTCCCTGCAGCTGCAGAAGCAGCTATGGTTTTCAAAACCTGATTTTTATCCCTTCAAAGACAGTATTTTTGGTCACCAATAGCTGGTCCTTCTATAAAAGTTTGACCTAAAGGTACTGCTTTAATACTGGTTTTAAAAATTTATTAAAATAAGTTGAGTGAAATATTGTCTTAATTTCAGTTGTCACTTTTCACACCCATTTAGAAGGGAAAATTAGAATACAAGGTGCTCTTTTTAAATGTTGCTCCTGTTTCTTCCTCGTTCATTACCACAAACACAGCATTTAGTAGTCTCAGAGTAATTTAAAAACATGATGAGTATTTTTTTATTCTGAGACTGACAATTCAGTAGCTTGTGTTGCAGAAATGCTCCTGTCTGGGGGTTAGGTGGTTGCATTTGCTCACCTTGGTTTTGTTGGGCTGGAACACACACAACTGTGCAGTGACATAACACTGTAACTTATTGCCTAGATGTCCTAATCAAATACTGAATAGTCTGTTTTGCGAAGTGATTTAGAATCAGACGGGTTGGAAAGGACCTCAGAGATCATCAAGTCCATTTTCAAACTGTTTAGATTTCTGATCCTGTACCCTAGACCTCTCTACTGCACTCAATTACCTGGAATAAACTCCTTCAATGCAGATTGCCCAATTATCCTTCTGTCTTATGTGGTGCCATTTTTTCAAATGTTATATTTTTCTGGGCAATTTCTTTGCTATGCAACTCTCCTGACTTTACTTTGTGCTAAAGTACACAGGGGAACACAGCACAGTCTCTCCCTGCTTCTCTTCTCATGCATGCTTGGAGAAATGAAAACACATTAGAAGACAACCATCTTGTAAAATTCATTCATTATCCAGGGAAGATAAAAAGAAACAACTTGTTTATTGGTATTTTGGAGATGTTTTTGGAGATGTCTCCATGCCAGACCTGTGATAATTCAGTTCTCTATCACAGCAACTACTCTGCTGTAGCACAGATATCAAACTTATGGAACTTAGATCATTGCCAGGTCGTCTGTAAGTGGATGTCTCCTAACTGCTCTTCAATCATATATATCTACCTTGAGATCAGCTGCATCGAGCGTTTGTGGGAGTTGAGTCTTTCCCTCTTGGATCCTCTAAAATCTACTCCATAAGATCCCTTTGATTTTCTTAGAGCTCTATATTATTATTTTCTTTAAAATGTAGTTTATTTGGGGCATGACAAAAAGCCACTTTGGTACAGCACTGAGACCTGCTCAATTTGCAGGACTGAATCCTCCGTGCAAACATCTTTCCTTACATAACTGATATTTCTTATTTTAATATAGTACATTTTTAAAGCTGAACTTTGAAGCTGATCCCTCTCTAGTGCTTGGTGGCACTCCCTAACTAAACAGAAGCCTTTTATTATTTTTAAAGGATTTGTACACTGTCAGAGGAACAGATGTATCATGCACCTGTAGTCTCTCTCCACTGGGAACCATTTTTACTGCTACTGTTTAGAACTGTTCAGAAGATTTTTGAACCAACTTTGTGATAAAAGAATAGACTTTTATGTAAAAAAGCTTGAGCGAAAAGCATCTGCTTTGTATGTCTAGTTTGGTTTTATTTTTTTTTGCTAGAACTAAAAATTGATGTATGTCTTTTGACTTGAGAATTTCTGTTCAAAATACCAACATAGCGTGGAAAAAGGAGATGGAGAAGATTTATCTGAGGACTTGTCAAAATTCTGTCCAGACATGGTGATGACAACTTCTGTGTTTTAGCTACTTATCATAATTTGTTGATGTTTTAGATACTCTTGTTTGATATTTGTGTTCATATGGCTGAAGTAAATGGCTTATTTGGGGTTTATTCCATATTTTGCCATTGGCTTTAATTTTCAAAGACATTGGCCTGGTTTTTTCTGCTTTATTTTAGGAACTGGTGGATGAGGCTAATGGGGTGGGGTAAGCAAGGCAATTTGGAGACTCTTTAGCTTTAACTCTGAGGTGCTTAGTGCTCATATCTCCAACCAGTCATGAATTTCCAGCATGAATTCAGTGCTACCTGTTGCAGAGCACTGGGCAGGCATCATGTGGACACAGAATCATGGAATAGTTTGGGTTGGAGGATAAATAAAACCCAAACTATTTAGGCACCAAACCAAACTGATTGAAATCACAAATGGAAAATTCAGACCAGCAGTTAAAGGATGGTTTCCATCCAGTAGAGGAATAGTATTGCAAGTAGCTCTCAAACAGAGGCAAGAAACTTCAAAATTGGAGCATAGTCTGTTGAAGGGGCTTTATGCCCTGAGTGTTGATGACTGGAGGGTACAGAAGGGGACAGTCAGATTTCTGTGTGGTCCCTTCAAAACCTTGGCTGTGATTATCCCTCCAATCTCCAATGAACACAATAGTTTCTAACCCTGTTTCCAGCTCTCGTATCAGTTTGTGTGTTCCATCTGAGTGTGATTTCTGGACTGGTGTTCTCTGCCCCTCCCTAGGCCATTGTTCTCGTGCAGACTCCTTTGCTCTGTCTCTGACAGAGGGATGAGTGCAGTGGCTGTTTTGATGAAGCTCTTCCTCCACCCCTACCACCTCTTACTGCTCTCCCAGTTCATAACCTGATTGCTGCATCCCTGCCTGTAGATAACCATTGGCCCAAGACTCATGTGGGTACCTTGTGTAACATGATTTTGCTTTCATATTTAACCTAAATAACCACCTGCATTATAGTTTTTCAGTCTGTATTTAAGCCTGAATTGTTTTGGGCCAGACTGCAATGACAGGACTTATCTTGAGGAGAATCAAAATCGTGCTGTTTCCCCAACTGTAAGACCCATCATTTAGCAGGCATAGACTGTCGCACTCACCAACTAGGTTAAATGGGAGCCAGCAGCAACACTCGGCTGCTCTGGAGATGAGTCATGCTATTTTCAAACTATTTGGCTAATCAGTAAATTGAGATCTGCTGCTTTACAGACATATATAATATTTGCTTTGCCTTTGTGCACTACTTTACATTTTGGATCCTTTGCCATTAGGATTCGAAGCATATAGACTTCATCTAATCCAATTTATCCTGTTCATCTTGGCAGTGCTTGCAATGCTGACAGCTTAAAGAAAACACTTAATTTGACTAAGTGTTTTCAGTTTGCTTCTCAAAATATTTGAAATCATTAAAGCCAGAGTACCCCTGCACTGCAATACGCACAGTCCTGACCCACTTCAGCAAGTTAATTACAATTTGCATGATCCTGCGGCCTCTGATTATGCTGCAGGCTGAAGTAGTTTACCTGGTTAAGAAAGGGCTTGATGTTTCTCCCGGCTTGCTGCTTTTTAATCTGACTTTTAAAGCAGCTCTTAGAGCAAAAATGAGGCACAGGGGGGACTTGGTGAGACATGTCGTCTCTCCTGCCTGGCTGGGCAGGGCACAGGGGGCTGAGTGCTGAGCTCCCCATGCAGTTGCTCTCCTGCTGTAAGGCTGTTCAAGCCTGTGTATCCATAGCTATTTGTATTCACTGCTCCCTGCCAGAGGTGAAACAGAGTACAGGGATGGAGAGCAGCCCTGGAAGTGCCCTGATGAGCACAGGTGATTATGAACGGTGGCTCAGCAGCACTGGAGCGTGCCAGTGCTGATGGGGTCATGGGCTGCATCCCCTTCCTCAGCACTGTGTGCTCAGGACTGAGGGCTTGTCACAAATCCCTCTGTGATGGCATCTCAGACTTCCCCTGCTGCAACCCAACAGGAAGAAATGTCATCTATGCTTGCTGTCAGTGCCAAACACAGATCCCTGGGACTAAGCACGATGGAAGAGCAGGGAGAGGGCACACATGAGGATAGAGCTGGATCAAAAGGATTTATCAGTGCAAGCAGTAATGTGTCATACTAGTGTGAGTCAAGTGAGGTTGCAAATGCCAACATAGATAACATTGAGAAGCAGCAGAAGCATCAATACATGTTAATAAGCAGAAAATATATCCTGAGCTCCTCAGTGCTCTCACACCTTGGCCAGATCACCCACTGTGCCTTTTCTGCCAGTGCAGGTCGCAACAGCTCAGCTGCTGCACCTGAAGTTTTGGGAGATGTCAATAGTCTGTGCATCTTCCAATCTGGTTTGTCATTTGTATTTGTGTTTACTGCAGTTAACAATTCAAAAATTATGAAAAAGTTATCCCAATTTCTTGCAAAGATTACATTTTAAAAATCCTGTTATGATTGGCTGATTTTACTGCTGGGGGGGACCAGGTGATTCAATATTGTGGTTTGGTAGCACTGGAGCATCTGTCTGAGATGATGAGGCAGGTGAAATTGCCAGTCGTTGCAGGGCAGGTGATACAATCACGCTACAGCAACACAGGGATGGCTTGATTTGGCACATCAACGTGATATAATTTTCCTCTGTGATACGTTTTGTTTCCTTTTAAATTATTTGCTCAAGGCTTCCCTTTCAGAGATGTGTGCTGGCAAGTTGCAATACCGCAGAGAAGGGAAGGTCCGGAGCTGCAGTAGGAGTAAGGAACTTGGAAAAATGCAACTGGTGCGGAACAGCGAGCAAGGTCACTGGTGACAAGGCTCTGCTCCATCTGTGCAGGCATACTCATGAGCAGAAGCATTCTGGCAACGTGGCATTTCGTCACGTTATTCCTCTCCTTTTAAATTTCAATAGCCAGTTATTTGCCTGCCTTTGGTGAGGAGACAAAGCCCCTGTTTATGCAGCCACACAACGTAGTTATCTCCCGTAATGCAGAAATGAATGCAAATTTTTCCGATAAGGCAGGAATGGGGCTTGTCCAGGGAAGAAGGAAGCATTGTCCAGCCACAGGAGCAGAAGAAGGTGGTGTTGCCCAGTGTCTCTGCTGTTCAGTCCAAAAGGTAGAAGAAGCCACAATTTGGGGAATCTTCTGATAACACTGACATGAAAACTTCCCATGTCTCCATTCCATATTTCATAAAAAAGGGACAAGATTGCTTTGCTGTTTGTGCAATTCAGCAAAGCATTTTAACCTGCAGGTTTTTTTAAAGGTACACAAGAAGCTGCCCAACTGTCCCCAGAGAGCAATATAAATGCTAAGACATTATTTACACATAATAATGTGTAAATATTATTATATTTGCACTTGAGGACTTGGAGACATTTAACTGAGAAGCATGAAAATTACTGAATAAGAAACTCTTTCAAATATTCTTTTTTTTTTAATCCATACTTCAAAGAAGTGGAAATTTTTACATTAAATGTTAGTATTTTTCTGTATTTTTTTTTGTTGTTGTTGAGCTGAGGTACAGAGTAAATGGCTAGTTAAAAAAAGAAAAAAGTGAAGTAAAAGAAAACTAATGCTAGAGGAAAAACAAACCTTCAAAATATCACTCAGAAATTCATGGTTTAGTATCAGCATCCTAATAAGAGCAATACTAATGTGCATTGTGCATACGAAGAGCTATTTAGAGCCTAAATTAGTGACACAGTCAGGGGACAGTTTAACCTCTGGCATTAGCTAGAACTGGGCAGCGATAGGAGCCAGTGCAGCTGTGCTAATTAATGCACCCTGAGGGGACACAACGAGGCATTGGCCATGTACACCTGAGACATACTTCTGTCAGCACTGAGGTGCCAATTACTGTTCTCTCATAAAAATAATCCATGTGAAAAAAATAACAAAAAGGCAAAATTCCAAGTAATATAGATAAACCAAGATTTAACCATAAAACTATAAAGTGGACTCAGTAATGCATGTCCCCAGTTTGTTAATACAAGGCAGGACAAGCTCTGCTGTAGCTGTGATTAGTGAAATGCAGAAGCTTCGTGGCTGGGCTGGGCTGGGCAGCAGCATCTTGGTTAAGCTCATTTACCCCACCTGGTCTGAGGCCTGACAGCTCTCACACACATTATCTTGGAGCAAACTCCTTTGGAGAGCAAGGATGAACATCTCAGGGACACCACTGCAGTGAGCATGGGGGTGCCTGGGAGAGGATCTCTGTCCGCAGTGATGATGGACACAAATCCCCCTGTTTTGGAGTGAACAAGAAACCAGGAATTCCTATTCTACTTCTAGTTTAACATTAGTAGTTTATTGTCCTTTGTAGGTGTTCAGTTTCAATTAATTTAGGAATAAAAATCCCCAAACACCCAACGGTCCTCCAGCTGGAAACCAAGATGTTAAGGGAATCTATGCAAGCTCTTGGCTTCATCGGGTGACCTGTTCTTGATAACTGAGGCATGGAAGAAAGAGGTTTGTCCAGGCTACATAAAGGCATGGTATTGTGGGTTGGTTTCAGTTCATGTTTTTGATTTGGGATGAATGGGATATCTTAAGCATGTATTTGCTTGAAATATCTCCATGTTTCTGAAGAAGACCCCCAGGAACCTTAATTTCATGTCAAAGACAAATCCTGAATTACAGCTTGCTAGAAAATGCACTTCCTTTAGTTGGCTCAAGAAGATCAATGCTGGGATTGATAGAAGTAACTATATACCCCACAGTATGCTACTACTCTTCTAAAAAAAGATTTTATTGGAGTTTAATATGGTAATAGTCCATGGTTTAATATGGTGATAGTCCATGGTTGTATAGGGCCCTACTTTATAACTGCCTGGATGGTAGGAGAGAGGAACGATTTGGCAAATCAGGCCAGACCAAATAGCATTCATTTGGTTAATCACCAGCTATTAAAATAGCATCAAATCATAGCAACCTATTTGCTTATAATTCAGTGCACAATTTTCTGCACAGTATATTCATAACTGCTGTACCCAAGCTAATTTTAAATGAGTCAACAAAGCCATTTTCCAGCACTCTCTTGGGAAATGGATCTGTGGACTGATGGATCTCTCTGCTTCTGGGGCTAAGCCCCCACAAAATCTGAGCTGATGACATTGGTGTTTAACTTTGAAACAAGCTGATTTAGGATTTAGTCTATTTTTTAAAGCTTTGTGTGGTTTTAATCTCTTACACTGCCCCAAGATTCATTTAACTTCCAGTGCCTAGAAGGTTATACCCACTATGTTCTCTCCAAACATGTGAACGTTTAGGCATCATTACAGCTTGCTTTCTGAATTCTATTCGAGACAACTTTAAACAGTTAACTGTTCCTGTCTTTGTCACAATGAATTTGGCAAATGATGAAATCCCTTTTCTTCCAATTCAGGAATATATCAGCAACTTTGATCTTGGTCTTCAAAGTGCTGACCTTTCATTTCTGAGAACTGATAGCTCACTGCTGGAGTAGGAGCCCTTTACAGATCTGGGAATCAGGACAGTAGAGCTGTGGCCTGTGCACAGCTCAGGGGAAAAATTGATGAGGGGGAAAAATCGATGAAAGTGTGGTAGTAGTAAGTACAAAATGAAGTTCTGTTGTTTGTAGACATTGTGAACAGTGTTGTTTTTCTGTACTGAAGTAGAGCTTGGGATTCTTACTGATGAACCTCTGAATGAGTGGTACCTGTCCCAAATACTTTTTTCTTATAAATAAATAAATAAATACATAAATAAATAAATAAATAAATAAATGGAGAGTTCAAAATTTCTCTTCTGGAACTCTTGGTGTCCTGCTAATCCAGCTTCCTCATATTTACCATAGCTGCAGAGAAATGAGGACAAGTTCTGGCTCTGAAGGCAGATCCAGACTTGCACATATTCCCGCTGCGTCCACACTCCTGTGTCAGTGAAACAGGTATGTGCATAATTCTAGAGATGTGATGGGATATGGCGGGATACGATGAAACCTCAGAGACATCTTAAGGCTAGCTGAATCCTTGGCTTGGCATTTCATTCTGCACGTCAGTTGATTGGTCATTTTATCACCAGTTATGAAGTGAAATTAGATAATCTCGCTGCCATATGGTATACAGTATTTATAGTTTAGTATGTTTTCCATATATGTGTGCTAAAGCCTGCTTCAGGGATTTGTTACGGTCCTTGTGTTTACAGGATTTGGGTCTTGGGTGAAAGAAGAAATTGACAGTTGCTAATGTTTGATTTAAACTGATACTTCGGAGGCCACATGAGTGATCCGTAATTAAAATCAATTTACACTTTCTGTCCTTTGCCAGGGAGGCTGGCAGGGCTCCCCAGGACCAGAGCTTGTGTCCACCCAGCTTGGCTGCCTTTGGTAGCCATTGAGAGGGGTAACCCCAGGGGACAGGGGGAGAAGCTTGTGGGGGGCTGGGGATGCTTAACCTCCTCCTCAGCTCCCCTCCCAAATAACCAGGAGTATCTAGTGACTCCTCCAGGTCTCTGACACAGACTTAACCCTGAAGCATCCCTCCAAGGATTATTGTCCACACTGGATTTAGCTTCAGATTTCTTGTTTTCCATTAAAATGCTCCATTTCCCTTGAAATCTTGATAAATAAGGATCTACAGGATTAATTAGGTGGGACATTAGTCACTCAATATGTGTCATTATTTTCTCAAAACAAGCTTAAATGAGCACCACAGAAGGGTCTTAGAGATCTGCATTTGGAGCTGACTCAAATGTGATAAAACAGGAATGTATTCTCAAACCAAAATATTAATTGCCTGGTACGGACACCAGTGCTGGGGAGTTGTATGGTGTCAATACCCTTCATACAATTTTTTTACTGCTTCTCATCAAAAAAGATCCCCATGAATATCTTCAGCTCCAGAAAAAGTAGTGCCAAAGCCATGCTAAGCTTCAGAGCATTTGTGTGGGTCTGCTTGAGACCTACATCCCACTCCTCACCTGTCTCTGCTGCCATGCCTTGGTAACTCTAAGTTTAATGTCAGAGAAAACAGAAACCGGCTGAAGCTGGACCAACAATTTTTAAAAAGTGGTAAATGATAATAACAAACAACAAACCCTGAGAGAGGAGAAGCAACAGTCAATCACTCTGTGAGAACCCCGCGAGCACTTGAACAAAGAGGAGTTAATAAACGTTACAGTCAGGTTTTTTTGGATAGGATTCTTGCAGAATATGATTTCATAATCCCTTGTCTCTAGTGAACAACAAGACCTCTGTAAACACTCAATATTCAAATAGAAAATTGTTTCTTGTAGGCTTCCATGGCACAAAATAAAAGCTCTGTAAATCTGGGCCTCCATATGTGGTTCTCAGCTGGTGTAAGTCCCTGAATGAATTACATGTGAACAGAGAAATTAATGCTACGCACATGGTGGCCAAACTTGAAAGCAAAAATTGCAACTGAGAATATACTGCAGCAGGATTGTGAAATATTTGAAGATAAATGGAAGGTTGAGTCCTTGTTGATGTAATGCAACATCGATGCATTTCAAGGGATACACAACTATCACAGTGAGACACTACAATACTGAGATCACATTTACGAGAGGGCAAGGACTCTCTCTTTAGAATCAAGGACTGAATTTAAAATCAAAGACAAATACTCAATACTGTTTAATGTAATTTTGAACAAAAAATTGGGTAAAATACTTCCCCCTTTTTAAAATCTGTCAAATTACTGTGGCAGTAAATGTATATTCTATCCATGTTTTGAAATGATTGTGCTCTAAAGCCACTTTTGTTAATCAATGTTGATGATGAATTACCCAAGAGTTCTAGTACTTTTGAAACAGTTGCAGTCTTTTTGTTGTGGTTTTTTCTCCTCCCCTCTTCTCCTCTGGACAGAGGAGGGAAGAATGTACATGTTACAGTGAATTCTAAATGAGGTCTGTGCCTCCCCTGTTTGCAAAAAGCCAAGCAAAGCAGTAAAAATAATAAATAAAACAAATGAAACCCTCTTTAATCCATTCATGAGCTCGAGTGTTTCAAGTGGGCCGTAATATTAAGACGCAGAGCACTGAAAGAGATGGATCAGAGGAAAGGCCTACTGCTTAAACAATGCCAGCCTATTTAATTGAATTACTTATTTGTCAGCACTGTATTTTCCCATGTCCAGGATTCTTACTGTTGATTCAGGGCTTAAGGTCTAAATAGAAAGGGCAACAACTGCCATGTATTTTGGTCCTGAACAAGCCATGTCCTTTGAAATGCCAGCTCTCGACGTTGGGAAGAATGCTGGAATGCTTTGCAGCAACAGAGAGCACCAGTAAAAGAGGCAATGAAAATATGTTACCCCCCTCCCCTGGATTCGACCTTGCTGCAGCATACTGAGGAACTTGACTGAGAATTTTTAAGCCTGATGTTATTTCTGTAGCAGTTTATTTGTATTTATCACAAGGACAACTGGGGTTGTCCTTGAGCAAGAGGACAGGAGCCAGGAGTTCCCAGCTCTTTTCCTTGTATTGATCTGGCAGGAGATTTTTTAAAATATAAAATCTATAGTTTAGTCAAGGGCATTAGCAAATTCTTAGCAAATTCTAATGATCACAATTTAAACTGTTCTCCTTGATTTGTTGCACAAAATAAGCACTTCTGTATCCATCTCTTCCCTCAGTGGATATTTTATACCTCATATGCCACAATGATCATTCCTTTGTCCCACTCTGAATTTTCTGTGGCATAAACCAATCTGTATTATGAGCAAAAGTGTTGTCAGGGTATCCTGACTTCAAAAGTGATGACCCTACAAGAAGGATGCTTGAAATTGGTCCCTCCATGCAACTCTGCTGAGTCACTTTTTAAAATTCAACCATGTACTCTGTGATTCTTGCTGAGTCAAATTTGCCCAATTTACTATGCCCACACCTTCAATCACATTTCATTTACAATGAGATTTTATAGCCTAGATACCTCCTCTTCCATTGTATTGTACTCCAATGATCACAAAATTCCTTTTTTTTTTTTTTTTATTTTTTTGAGGTTGTAACAGCTCTTCCCAGATTAGTATATGAGTGATACAGGGGATTTTACTTGAAATCACGTCTTAGTGAAGGTTACCAGGCTCAACAGAGCAATGATTGGAAGAAATTATTTATTACCATGCAGGTGTCTGGCTATCCTAGCTAATAGATCTTAAAAATCTACAGTGCTTCAAAGTACACTGTTTCCCGATAACACACCCACCCATCTCTCTGCCATCCACATCAGTTTTTTCCAATTAATTTTTCCATCACTAAAAGATGGAAAGACACTAAAAGAAGTGTCTTCATTTTGCTTAAAGTTCAAGGTGAGATGACATTTTCTTTCAGCTGGCTCTAGTTCTTTCAAGCTGTGTCGAAGCACGGCTTTTCCTCCTGCTGAACATGCACTTTTAGCTGCATTAATTGTAGGCAATTTTTTAAGAAGTGTTAAAATAGGTTCCATAAATAGAAATGTTATGACCCAAGGAAACGACTCACCCAGGTGGAAGGACCTGCTGCCTGTGCATCTATAACCCAGTTCCACAGAAAATGTGCAGAAAAACTTCTCTGGAGTTCTAACCTGCCCATACATAGAGTGGCTTCATTTTGTAATTCCAGTGCCATGAAGGCTGGGACCACAGAATCAGCTCACAGGGCTGCTCTGGACTATCTAAAAACCTTGCATGGTCCTGCCACCCCTGCATTTGTCCTCCCTACAGGTTGTAGGAAGAGAAGTGCCGCCACCTCCTCCAGTTGCAGAGAAAGAAGTGGGATGCAAAGAGGTTAAAAATTTGTGTGAGCTGGCTCAGGGATGGTGCATTGAGATTGAAATTCCAAACCACCAAGATAATCACTTGCTTGTCCTGCTGTAATAGAGCAAATGGTCTGGGTGGTAGGAGTGAAAACATGAAGGACTTTTTTGTGAAATCAGACTGAAAAGCTTTTGCCAGTCTCTGGCTAACCAAATTCAATGGCAAAAATGTTTCTGTGGAATCTAAAGATTTCATTTGCCATCTTGCTGAATTATTTTCTGAAGCTGTTAATAGAAATATGATTTCAAATAACATCTAAAATATTTTCTTTTAAATGTTTTTTTTTTAAAAAAAATACAACTATTTAATACACTTTTTTCCAAGTTCGGGGTTATTTGTGTTTATTTTGATTGAAGCACTTATTTTTTATCCTTTTTTTTTTGCACGTCTTGCAGTTCAGGTGCATTTTAAGCAGCTTCTGCTCATGTCTGAGCTCTGGTTCTGATGTGTGCGAAGAGCACAGCTGCTCTGAACCCGCCACATGTTAAAAGGATGAATATTAACTTTTGTTTTTTCAAAGTGACTCTTTAATTGAAAAATTAAATATTTCATGAGCTATTTCCATCCAGAAGGGAAAGAGAAAAAAAAAAATCCTGTGGTTTATTCCCAAGAAAAACTCGCGCTGGTGTCTGGTCCACTGTCAGTGGTGAGCTGGCAGCAATTAGTGCTAACACAGCCTGTGTGCAGGACACCTTTGGGGGTGCTAGTCTGCACCCCCTGCCTTACCTACACCCCTTAACATACAGCCTGTGTCCAGTATTTCAGCTGGAAAACATCTCTGGCTGCGGCTCTTTATATGAGTCCTTATTCAGTGTATTAGGGTAAAATTTGGTTCTACTCACATAAAACCTCGTAATCAAAACAAATGGCATTTCTAATTGAGCAAGGCCCTCTTGGTAATGAAGGGCAGCAGGGCTGCTGAGATCACTGGTTCGTGTTTCTCTCCCTGTTCAGAAGACTAAACTAATTTATTTATGAAATCAAAGCAACCCACCAGATTAGCCATATAACCAGCTCGCTGCGCTGTTTAGATTCACTCGTTTGCTCTCTCATGACATCCAAGTGAACAAGCTATATGTCAATGAAAGCGTTGGCGCTCCATCGTACATTATAGACTAGTTTGAAGTGCAAAAAAAAAAGATGCTGCAGTGGGGTTACAAGCAATAATTTTTTTGTAATTTTTTTTTTTTCCAGCGAGCATATGCTGCGAGTGGGAAAGGACCGAGTAATGTAAACGGAGGTTTCATTAGCGATGATATGTGGCAGTCCCTGGGTGAAGGCAGAGAAAGCAAATCTGGGAGCACCTGTAGACTTAGCAGACTTGTACTCACGAGGAAGAGAATATTCTAAGGGCAGCAATGGGATCTGCTCTTCCCCCTTAGCCTCCCCTTGTGCCTCCTGGTAAAGGCAGGGCAGGGTCACACACTTGGAATGTCCCTTTTCGTGCATCTGGCCCCCAGAATTCAGTTTATGCAATGAGAAAGCAAGCACTTGCTTCCACTGGAAGTTTTAACATTTCTATCAGAAAGGCAGAGGATCTGCTGGGAGATTTTTTTTACTAAATGTCTTGCATGTACTCATCATTTTGGTTTTAAAAGTTCTTGTTTAACTTTTCCATAAATCTTGATGATTGGCCGAGCTGTATTTCCTCTCCCCTGACTTTTTCCTTGTAGCAGATTGGAGAAGGTGTCCAGTGCATTACACGACTGACCACACTGAATTCTGAAGACCTTGCCATCCCCATGGATGCACCAAGCATCTCCATCCTCACCCTCCCACCAGTTTGTGGCTCTGTGGTGGAGATGCTGGTGACATGCCTCATCAGGGTGAGGCTCTGATGCAGGTTGCTCAGAGAAGTTGTTAACACCCCATCCCTGGAAGTGTTCAAGGCCAGGTTGGATGGGGCTTGGAGCAACCTGGTCTAGCAGAAGGTGTCCCTACCCATGGCAGGGGGATTGGAACTAGATGAGCTTTCAAGTGCCTTCCCACACAAACTGTTCTATGATTCTGTGATTCTATGATTCACAGCTTTTACCATCTGAGCTCCAGCAAGGTGTGAGTGATGGCACTTTTTCTTTCCTCCACTGCCTTCTATTGTTTAGATGCTTCTTGCTACATCTTGGACTGAAGCACAACTGTGGTGAGGAGTGGCTGAGGGAGCTGGAGGGGCTCAGCCTGGAGAAAAGGAGGCTCAGGGGGGACCTTCTTGCTTTCTGCAACTCCCTGACAAGAAGGTGGAGCCAGGTGGGGGTCAGGCTCTGCTCCCAGGGAGCAAGGGACAGGACAAGAGGAAACGGCGTTAAGTTGTGCCATGAGAAGTTTAGACTAGATTTTGGGGAAACTTTCTTCACAAGAAGGGCTGTTCAGCCCTGGCACAAGCTGCCCAGGGCAGTGGTGGAGTCCCCATCCCTGGAAGGTTTTAAAAGCCGCATGGATGTGGCACTTGGGAACTTGGGCTAGTGGTGGGATAGGCAGTGCTGGGGGAACGGATGGACTCGGTGACCTTGGAGGGCTTTTCCAACCTAAGTGATTCAGTGTTTTCAGGTCTCTGGGGGTGACAGGCGGAGGGGCTGCTGTGTCTGTCCCTCACGGCGGGGTCCGGCCCCGCACGGCCCGGCGGGGCGGGGAGCGCGGGCTGCGCGGGCCGCGGGGGGCCCCTGCCGGGAGCCGCCGCTCACTGCAGGCCGGCCCCGCCGCCTCGGGACTTGCGCTGGGTTCGGCTGATCATTGCAAGGAATCTTTTCCAGGAATGGTCTTGTTGTGTTTTTTGGTTGGTTTTTTTTTTTTTGGTGGTGTTTTTTTTTTGTTGTTGTTGTTTCTTTTCTTTTCTTTTCTTTTCTTTTCTTTTCTTTTCTTTTCTTTTCTTTTCTTTTCTTTTCTTTTCTTTTCTT